>JAJIZL010050714.1:0-19628 GCA_023969395.1 Amblyomma maculatum
TCTCTTGGTTAGCCTCCAAGTTCCAGCCCCATAGGTGAGTACAGGCAAGATGCAACTGTTGTATACTTTCCTCTTAAGCGATACCGGTAAGCTGCTAGTCATAATCTGCGAGTGCTTGCCAAATGCGCTCCATCCCAATCGTATTCTTCTTGTTATTTCCTTTTCGTGGTCCGGATCTGCGGTTACTACCTGTCCTAAGTAAACATATTCGCCTACTACTTCCAGTATTTCGCTACCTAATGTAAACTGCTGTTCCTTCCCGAGGCTGTTGAACATTACCTTAGTCTTCTGCATATTGATTTTCAAGCCTACCTTTCTACTTTTCCTGTCTAGGTCATCAATCATTATTTGCAGTTCATCCCCCGAGTTGCTTAGCAAGGCAATGTCATCAGCAAATCGCAGATTACTGAGGTATTCTCCATCTACCCTTATCCCTAAATGCTCCCATTCCAAGTCTCTGAATTATTCCTCTAAACAAGCTGTGAATAGCACTTGGGAGATTGTGTCTCCTTGCCTAACACCTTTCTTTATGGGAATTTTGTTACTTTCTTTATGCAGAACTATGGTTGCTGTGCAGCCGCTATATATATCTTCCAGCACTTTCACGTATGGCTCGTCTACCTCCTGATCTCGCAATGCCTGCATCACCGCCGAGGTTTCAACTGAGTCAAATGCTTTTTCGTAATCAATGAATGCTATGTATAAGGGCTGGTTATATTCCGAGCATTTTTGTATCACCTGATTGATGGTATGGATATGATCGATAGTAGAGTACCTTTTCCGAAACCCTGCTTGATCCTTTGCTTGATTGCAGTCTAAGGTTGTCCTGATTCTATTAGCGATCACCTTAGTAAATACCTTATCCGTAACAGACATTAAGCTGATTGTTCTGTAAATTTTAAGGTCCTTAGAGTCCCCTTTCTTGTGAATGAGGATAATGTTTGCATTCTTCCATGGTTCCGGTACCATCGATGACACCAGGCACTGCGTATGCAGGGTGGCCAGGTTTTCTAGCACGATATCCCCCCCGTCCTTCAGCAAATCTGTAGTTATCTGATCCTCTCCAGCTGATTTCCCCCTTTTCATAGTTTCTAGTGCTTTCTTCACCTCGTCCTTCGTCACTGGTGGAACGTCTGACTGTTTTTCCCTACCGCCAATCTCATTACGGTCCTGACTACTTTGGCTACTGTAGAGATCTGTATAGAACTCCTCGGCTACTTTGACTATCTTTTCCATATTAGTGATGACGTTGCCCGCCTTGTCCCTTATCGCATACATCTGGTTCCTGCCTATGCCCAATTTCTTCTTTACCGCTTTAAGGCTTCCCCCGTTCTTTACAGCATGCTCAATTTTCTCCGTGTTATACTTCTTAATATCGGCCATCTTGCGCATATTGGTTAGCTTTGATATCTCGGCCAATTCGATCTGGTCTGTTGGATTGGAAGCTTTCATACTCTGGCGTTTCTTAATCAAATCTTTCGTCTCCTTAGACAGCTTACCGGTATCCTCTCTAACTCTCCTACCGCCTACTTCTACCGCGCACTCAGTAATGATATCTCTAAAATTATTGTTCCTTGCCTCTAGGGTAATGTCGCCATCCTCAGCTAGAGCTGAAAACCTATTCTGTAGCGAGATCCTGAACTCTTCTGCCCTCCCCCTCACCGCTAATTCGTTGATGGGTTTGTTTCTTACTAATCTCTTGCGTTCCTTCTTAAGATTTAGGCTAATTCGGGACCTCACCATCCTGTGGTCACTGCATCGCACTTTCCCGATTACCTCTACATCTTGCATAATGGCGGGGGTTGAACACATTATGAAGTCGATTTCATTTTCAGTCTCTCCGTTAGGACTTTTCCATGTCCATTTCCGACTCTTCCGTTTGCTGAAGAAGGTATTCATGATTCGTAAGTTATTGCGCTCTGCAAACTGAACTAGTAACTCCCCCCTGCTATTCCTAGAACCAATGCCATAGTCACCCACTGCCTTGTCTCCTGCCTGCTTTTTCCCTACCTTGGCATTGAAGTTGCCCATTAGTACAGTATACTGCGTCTTTACTTTTCGCATTGCCGATTCTACATCTTCGTAGAAGCTTTCAACTGCCTGGTCATCATAACTACCTATAGGTGCATAGGCCTGTACAACCTTCAGTTTATACCGCTTATTCGGCCTTATTACGATGCCTGCCACCCTGTCATTAATACTATAAAATTCATCGATATTACCCGCTATATACTTATTGACAAGGAAACCTACTCCTAGTTGTCGCCTCTCTGGTAAGCCTCGATAACACAGTACATGCCCATCTTTCAGTACAGTATATGCCTCATTCGGCCTCCTAACCTCACTAAGCCCTATGACATCCCATTTCATGCCCTCTAGTTCCTCTAACAGCACTGCTAAGCTAGCTTCCCTAGCTAGGGTTCTAGCATTAAACGTTGCCAAGGTCAGTTTCCAATGGCGGCCTGTCCAGCGGAGCCAGGCTTTCTTAGCACCCCCTGCTGCGTCACAGGTCTGACCGCCGCAGTGGTCAGTTGTTCCGCAGCCGCTGGTGACTGAGGGCCGGGGTTTTATGGAGCTTATCATAGGAGGTTGCGGCCAATTACTGCACCAGGGTGGCCAACGCCTCTTCTGGTGAGGGAGTGCGTTGCCGGAGGTGTTTACCGGCATCAGGTCGCACCCCAAACCTGTTTATGCAATTCCATCAACACGCGGAATTTTTTTTTTCTTTCATCCTGTGGAGAACTGCGCGGCACCGGGATTTGAGCCCCGGTCCTCTTGCATGCGAGGCGGATGTTCTACCGCTACGCCACCGCTGCACCGCCGCGTAGATGCTAGTCAGCAGTTAAGATACGTGCTTTGGCTAAGCTTAGTGGCTGAGCCTATCCCTGTTAGCTGCTTGGCATTGGTCGGCAAGCGACATCCAGTGGCATGAGTTCGCATTAGGCTTGGTACGCAGACTGCAGAGTTGCTCTCATTCGCGCTCCTCCCCGCTGCACGAAGTGCGCACGCTGCAAAAGGTGCGAGCACTTTCGGCGTCGTATGGTTGCCTTAGACGACTGCGATGCTCTCGAGCCCGTACGACAGGCGCTTTGCCCCGCTCCACCCCGGTCAAGATATGGTTGACACAAGGGGTCATTCCCAAAAAGTTCTATAGCCGCGCAGCCGATGGCACGGAGTTTATTTATTTTACAGGTACTGCCAGCCTTATTATCAGGCGTTTGGCAGGAGTGGGCAGTTCAGGTGAGCAAAAGCAAAGACAGCAAACAAGATACTAGACACTGAAGAATAAATCATAACAAAAACACAGGAGAATATTTGCGTGATGAGGTCATTTGATGACGAGAGGCACATGTAACTATCATTTGGGCGTAAGTGCGCAGAGGAATGAAGAAATAGTTGGGGAATCAACAGTGTCGGCGGGTAACGGATTCCATTCACGAATAGTACGCGGAAAAAATGAGTTCTTAAATGCGTTAGTCCTGCACGAATAATCTATAAATTATTGGTAAGATACGAGCGTGGGGAGCGGCGATTAGCTGGTAGAATATATAAACCTTTATCTACTCCCAACTGATTATTATAAAGTAAATAGAAAACCTTCATCCTATCCCGGTAACGCTTGAACGCAGAACTTTTGAGTTGTGCAGCTTCTAGAAGGAGTGATGGGAATGTGCGCCAGCTGTACGAGTTAAAAATGAACCTCGCTGATTTTCTTGGCACTTTCTCAAGTTTGGTGGTATTAGTTTGTGTATGTGGATCCCAGACAATCGCGGCGTACTCTAGGATGGGTCGGATAAATGTTTTGTAGGCCAGAATTTTAATTTCAGGTGAAGTGTTTCCTGACGTACGCCTTAAATAGCCAAGCTTCTTCATTGCCTTATTGCAAATGTGTGTTATATGTTCATTACAAGTAAGATCTGATGTAATTATTACTCCCAAGTACTTATAGCTGGAAACGAGAGATAAACACTGGTTGCTAATGTTATATTCAGATGTTAAGGGGTTCTTTTTGCGTGTTATCGCCATTGCAACGGTCTTTTTAAGGTTAATGGTCATCTGCCATTTCGAGCACCAAGTTTGTATTTTAGATAGAGAGATGTTTAAAATTGTCTGGTCGTTTTAATTGCGTATTTCATGATACAGGATGCAGTCATCTGCGAAAAGCTTGATCTAGACACGTACGTCACTGACAATATCATTGATGAATATCAGAAAGAAGAGCGGACCTAATACTGAGCCTTGTGGGATACCTGAGTTTACGTCTGCAGGGGTAGAAGCTGCATCATTGACTTGAACACACTGTTTAAGACAGGCATGCATGAATCCAGTTAATTTAGGTGTTGTCTTTAGAATAGGCTTTAGTTTTAGCAATAATTTGGAGCGAGAGACACGGTCGAATGCTTTTTCGAAATCGAGGAATATTACATCAACTTGGATTTGCTTATCTAAAGCAGCTGCTAAATTATGAACTGTTTCTATGAGCTGGTTTATGGTGGAAAACCCTTTCCTAAACCCGTGTGGTCTTGCAACAATTAATGCGTTGTCATTCAGAAAGGCGGATATGTGTTTGCATATTATGTGTTCGAGCAATTTAGTGCATGTGCAAAGTATAGAAAATTGAATTTTTTTTTGAAAAGGGAATAGCGCTGAAGGGGCGAGCAAAGCACAAACAGACCATTTGCTCTAAGCATGCGTAACACAACATGCACCTCATGCACCATTAGGAAACACTGAGATGTTCATTCGGCACCGAGTCTAATAAAACCTCTTCTTTTTAATATATTTCATAAACAATTCAAAATTCTGCAGTTACTTTAAAGTAGGTCATGGCGTCCGTGTGCTGTGCGATGTCAGCGCACGTAAAGATCCTCAGGTGGTCGAAATTACTCCGTAGCCCTCCACTACGGCTCCCCTTTCTCTCTTTCCACTTTCACTCCCACCTTCACCCCTTCCCTTACGGCGCGGTTCAGGAGTTCAGGTGTCCACAGAGCAAGTGTGACAGATGCTGCGCCTATCCCTTCCTGTAAACCAATTATTATTATTATTATTAGGTCATGGCGTTATCCCAATAACATTTTCGACACATATCATTAACCGTTATTGATTTGCTTAATTAGACGAATGAATCTCCTAAGCCCCTCTTTATTTTAATAAAGCGGCCACACGACCAAATTTGAAACGCCCTCTGCATGACACGGCGCCGCAGACGAATCGGAGAATAATTTGCAGACCGCCGCAGAGAACCTGCTTACACCCCCGTCGGCATAACATGTCTCAGGCGATCGTGATATGGGTATATAATATATGCCATTGATTTGTATTTATTAGCAGCGCATAAACTGGCGCTTAACTTACATTATGTATCAAGTGTCTCATCACCCTTGCAGCTTTAAAGATTTTCTTAGGAGATCGTCGTTTATTTATCAGATGCAATTACGTTGAAAAGCTCTACATCCACGGGCTTTAATTTTCTTGTAAGGCACGCATTTTTGATGCACAGATTGAAATGCACCCGAATACATCGACAACTATTTTAGCGTGAACGCAGACGGCAAAATACAATTTCTGAACCCCAGACACATACTTATGTTACATATACCGGGTGTCCCAGGTAAATTCAACCAAGGGTTACAAAATAATATATTTGAGGTAGGTCAGCGAGACCAGTTGCATACAACTGCCAGCCTCCTTGTGCACCACAGGCATTTTTTGTTTTGCAATTACCTAATTAGCTAATTAGGTTAATTTTTCTGACTAAATATTCACCTCAGACCAAAACTGCGAGTTGGAAAGTTGTAGAGCACCTTCAGAAACCCCCATTCCATTAATTGCAATAAAGAAAGTCTCACGTGCATTTTTCCAGGCTCAAAAGGAAGCCGCCAAGTACAAATAATGCCATGTGACTAGCGCATTTGATCGCCACGATTGTGGTGCTATCAGTCGTGGTTTGAGCGAACGAAATCAGCTCCCGTCGTGACCCGATGGACCCGTTCTAGCGGCAGGCTGAATGTTGGCGATACTTGGAGCGAGCTCTAGCTCTCTCGTCGCCACCGAGATCTTGGCAAGGCCTGCGCACCCCAGCAGCCTACGTCACGACAAGCGGATGGCGATAAATTACCAGCAAATGAAGATGCGAGTGCGAATCTGATGTCATCTCGCCACTTTACCCAAGCCTGTACGCGCAGATTCAGTAGCTGATACCTTATCGCTCATCCGCTTGCCGTGACGTTCATTGCTGTGAGTGAAGGTGATGCAAAGGCCTTGTTCGAATCTCGGTGGTATTTGCCCGCCGCGCTCGCTGCTGCTTCAACCGTCATGTGGGTCGGCTGTCTGATGCGGGCGAAGAAGTCATCGCAGGCATATCGGCCTGCCGCTTTAACGGGACCGAGGAGACACGGCCGCAGCTGATTTTGTTCACTCATACCACGACTGAGGGCACCACAATCGTGGCGCGCGAATTGGTTAGTCACGTGGTTTTATTTGTATTTCGCGGGCTTTCTTCTGAGCCCGGAAAATAGGATATACGCGATGCTTTCGTTATCGCAATCACTGGAATGGGAGTTTCTGAAGGTGCTCTCCAACATTCGCATTTTGGTCTAAAGTCGATATTTAAAAAATTAGAAAAAAAATTTCCATAATTAACTAAATAATGTAAATGCAAACGAAAACATTGCCTCAAGGAGGCTGGCAGTTGTATGCAACTGGTTTCACTAACCTACTTCAAATATATTGCTTTGTAACCCTTGGTTCGAGTTAGCTGGGACACCCGGTATATGAAAGAAAGCTCAGCACAAGCAACCAGGGACTACCTATTCTGAGGAGTACATGTGCAAAGGTAATTTAGGCAATTAGGGAATTAAGCAGTGGACAATCCTTATTTCCACAACATAGAACATTTTAACGTGTCCTGACACTGGATAGTGAAAAGGCAGCTGGTGATATCACCTCTATCCAAAAGTCATCACTGCGGCTAGATTGTAATCGACCTTGTGCTCAATAATCTAGTGTTTTAACTACATAGATATTGAGGCAAGGGTAGGCCAGCTTTGTCGATAATATATATGTCTGCAAAAATCGATAACTCTATGGGTGAAGAGCAGCACATAGGATGTCATTCAATGAACAAAATCAATAAAAAAACGTATAAAGTAAAAATGCATAAAATCTAAATTTACTTACAAGGTTCCACCTTCTTCTCCACAGACGCACCTGCAAAGAAGGAATTCATTGGATCTTTGATCGCGAAACTGTAATCAACAATGCCAATGAACGTGCAAGTGATGCAGTAATCATTGCTCTGTCACTCACCTTCCGATAAATAAGCATGGGTGAAAGGTATGTTATCGCACCGTTGTCTACGGAAATTCCTAACATGGAAGCGCAGGAAAAAGCTTCGCGTAATGCATAACAATATCTTAAATTCATGTACTCTGCGTATTATATGATAGAAAATAGATTTAGCTTTCAGTGTCGTTGCTGGTACTTTTCTCGTTTCGATTTACGTAATACTGTAGATTCCATGCTTGCAGGGTTTAATTAGAATACGTGACCGTGCGAGTGGAAACTGAGAAAATGGCCATGTGACGGGAAATCATAAATCTTCATATGAGAAATAAAAACATTAATGTTCAAGTAGTTTTAGATAGTGTTGCCATTTTAGGCTGAATCTTTTCTGCATAGTCTCAGAACAGAACGGATAGAGGATGCAAAGAAAGAGAAGCACACGAGCGCTTTTTCTGCTTGAGTGACCTCTTCCACATGCCAACATTGTATCGAACTCGTACTCGAGAGTCCGGCTTATTTACAATTCCAACCATTTATTTCGTGTAGGTGCGTTTCTGAACGCAGGGATCAAAGTAAATGTAATGTAGCTGTGTTTATCTTTTCAGGCAAGCTTAATTATAAACCCGGTGAATTTACTGCAATGGCAAAATCACCCCACTGATCCTTCCCAAAAATATAGGATATATTATAGGATTAATTACACAATAATGAAAGGGTACGACGACAGCGTAGAATGGCGAAACGGACTATTGCTGCTTGGTGAACTCCTCGATATTAGTTACTGTGCAAACCGGTGGTATGAAAGATTAGAAGCACATTGCCACGAACTATTCAAATTTGTTTTCTTTTTACCGCCGCCGCATGCGGCCTTATAAATGTGATTCTAGCTCGCGATCAATGCTCTATTCTTTGTTTGTTCGGGCTGGTTGCCGCGAGACGACACACTCATTTCTTTGTCGCGCAAGGTATGTCGAGATGAATACAAAAGATTCCAGCTGTTCCCATGTGTTTTCTATAATTTTCCAGGTTATGCTAGTCATCATTAGTGGCTTTATCTGGATGCTTCTTCGCTGCCTTTAAATTGAGCATTGACGGGAGCGACAGGCATTCTCATTTTTACAACCAGAGTTGACATTACTGCGCCGAGCTGTTTAGGTCTTCTCAAAAAGTTGATTTCAGTGCGATTAAGCTTGTCTTCTCTTTTGGTGCTTACGGCCTTGTCACCACCACGTGACATCTGGTGGGGGTGCTGCCCTGTGTGTTCCGGTCTACCCTTTCAATCAACTGCAGTCCTGTCCATGCCACCGTGGGGGACCAGCCTACTGGCCACCGAACCAAACACCAAATTCAAGGGCTCCAACCCGAACTTGGTGTGCTGCTGGACCCCGTCCGACACCAAAAGAAGTGCTCAACACCAGCAATAGCCCAGTACCATTGGTCATCTAGCAGCCCCGATACGCCCCTCCCCCTCAATTTCAGTGGCAACCCGAGACAAAATCCAGAGGACTGACTATACCAGTGCGAACGGGTTGCCGACTTTAACAATTCTGACGGCATCGTGAAACTTCGAAACATGTTCTTCGTTTTTGAAGGATCAGTGCGGACGAGGTATGAAAACCACGATTCTTTGATAACGACGTGGGAGCACTTCACGAAAGAACTGTTCAAACAATTCGTGAGCGTTGTAAGGAAAAGAAAGGCGGATGTTTTTCTTCAGTCCGAAGCCCAGCTCCCAACAAGCCTGTCCTAGCCTACGTTTAAGAAATCAAAGGACTCTTCCGTCGGGCCAACCCAACATGACTTAAGGTGGGAAAATTAAATTTTTGATGCAATGATTCAAAGAACCTCTTTTTGCATGCATCGTGAGAATCCCACCCCTTGCCGCGACTGTACTCGAACATACAACCAGCCCCATCATGTAGTCCCTGCAGGTGACTACGAGGCAACTATACAAGCGGGGATAACCTCAGTGAAATTATACGTCGTCAGGGAAGAACTGCGCGGTTGCTACCGCCGTCCCAACTGTCCCAGTTAACGACGCTTAAGGACATCGTCCGTGATGACGCTTGGGAATCCTATCATAGCAGATACAGTGCAACAACCCCAAGCTATGAAATACGTCATTGCTGCTCGCAGTCATACACCCTACGCGACCCACCATACCTCCCTCGACGTGAACAAGCTCCTCCTCAATGCCGTTCCTTGGCCGCCACGCGCCAAGCCTATGAACGATATTCCAGCCCCAGCAATTGAAACACATGGAGGACGCCCAACAATTACCCACTGCGCTTATATTGCGGTGAGGCCAGTCGCATTTTTAAGCTCTTCCCGTCCCGACGTAATAGCCTGCATTGCTTCGCTATCGACGCCCCGCGATACCGTCCACGCGAACGACTGATGAAATTGAGGTATACATGCGCAGGGCAGAGTCACCAAGCCGTCCGTACAGCTTCTCATTGCCGTAGAGCGCCAGATTTGCTTCGTTGGGCCGTAGTTACGTCCAAAGGAAGTCCCCTACCCTCCGTAGGGGAAACTAAAGGCAGCAATCTTTGTAGGTGAGGTTGCTATACGGCGCACTGACGATGATCCTCCGCCGCAAACGACGACCAACGATGACGCAGCCAATACTGCCACTACGCATGACGGAATGAACTCAATACTTCGTCGAGGACATTTAGAGTAAAGTGTTTTGTCGAAGTCATCGTGGAAGGTATTGGCTTGTCTGTGGAGAGCTTAATGAGCTTTGAGCGGAGGTCGATGATTGCCTGATGCTCATTCAGAAAGTCCATACCCAATTCACGTTACAAGAGCACTGCAGCAAGACCTCGAAACTCGTAGGGTAGATGCGTCCATTCACTGTCACTCTTGTGGTGCAGCGCCCAGACGGCGTAATAAGCTTATCACCAGCGGTATGGATTAACGCGCCATCCCAAGCGGTCGTTACTTTCCTGAGCTAGGAGGCAAACGGTCCACTGATGGCTGAATAGCCAACTTCGGTGTCTACCAGGGCATTGAATGTGCGATCGACGACAGCAACCTCAATGTCGCTTGATCATATCCTCGTATCGAACGTTAGCTTCGGTGTTCGATTTCTGCTTCGTCTCGTGCTGAGGTCGCCGCCGGGGCATACCGCCGTCACTTCGCTGGGCGGCGATGTCAAAGTCTGGTCGTGATCTCGTCGACGTTGTCGTCTTGTGGAGCGGCGATTTAATGGATGCGTCGTGGTTACTTGTCGTCGGTGCCAGAGGATCTTCGTGGTTTCGCCGGGAAGAAATCTCACCTCCAAAGAATGCGCTCTTAGTTTCCCCTACTCTGCCAGGGGATCTTTCTCGTATCGTATTCAGATATGTGGCGCAAAAAACACAAACACAAGAGAAGATACACAACACACGCGCACACTACCAACTGTAATTAGAATTTGAAAACACTTACTCTTCACCACGCCTCCTCTTCTACACTCAGGCACATTTCATCATCCTCTTCTTTGCCAAGGGGATACTGGCACTCTCTTCCTCGCAGACTTTAACATCGTCCAAACATGGTATTGACATGGTATCCCCTTGGCAAAGAAGAGGAAGATGAAATGTGCCTGAGTGTAGAAGAGGAGGCGTGGTGAAGAGGAAGTGTTTTCAAATTCTAATTACAGTTGGTAGTGTGCGCGTGTGTTGTGTATCTTCTCTTGTGTTTGTGTTTTTTGCGCCACATATCTGAGTACGATGCAGCACCAACTAGCCTCTCAAGCCGTTATTTTGAGATATCTTTCTCGCACACTTTCATAATGGTTGCGGCCAGGCAACGTAAATCGGGCGCTGTGCGGAGATGGAGAGCTGTATCGACGGCTTGGTGACACTGTCCTCCGCAAGTAGTTCTCGATTTCTTCTGGTAGTTCGCCAGGACGGGGTCGTGTGGCGTCGATGGCGAAGCTGCGCAGGCCGATGCGTCTGTAAGCGCAGTGGCGCTGAACGTGAGCGGCCTCATCACAGCGGAGGCATTGTAGGCGGTTGTTGGAAGTCCTCCAGGCTTCGCATTTCCTGGGGCTATGACGTTGGTCGTAGGCTTGGCGTTCGGGGCCCAAGGGGCGTCATTCGGAAACAGGATGGAAGAGACGGGGCTTGGCGTTGCAGGTCGTGGAGGCGAGCTACATACGTAGGTCGCCTGCGTCGCTCATTTATAATTTATAAAGACCGTTTGGTGCTATTAATACCGTTTCTTTCTTTATCAGCAGTGTGCATGGGAATGCCTGATAAGTCAATAGAAGAAAAGTATGAAGCTAACTGCAGACAGTCTACTGCGTCATCTATATGTGGAAGCGGACAGACATCTTTCTTCGTTACTGTATATAAGCGATGGTAGTCAACATAAAACTTCCATGTGCCATCTTTGTAGCAAGGATAACAAGCTGCCCAGGGAATAGAAGATTCTCGAATAATTCCGTGCTTTAGCATTGCTTGAACTTGCTCACCAATTACCTTAGGTTCAGCTGCTGACACTCGATAGGGCTTCTGGCTTATCGGATATGCGGATCCAGTGCTGATCGTGTCATGAATAGGACTAGTAGTCAGCGGTATTGAGTCGTCCTTAGCAAATTCGAATACTGTCACGTGCTTCAGAAGTAGTTCCGTTAGAATGCGACACTCGGATGTTGATTGAGACTTGTTATTCTTAGCCTGAACTTCGGCCTCAATAACTGATTGTACGGGCTGCCCTGATTTTAACGCCGCGACGGAACATGAGACGCCTTCCTCGAAACGGGCGAGTTTAAGGCGTCGAGGCAGCACAGCTGTCTCTTCAGAGTGGTTGACTGTTCACAGCTCAGTGCGGCCTCTAGTCACGGAAACGACGCAACGAAGCACGAGGATACTGTCATGTAGTGGTGGCAAGGCCATAGGCACCAAAACAGGACACAGGGCTCATAGTACTGAAATTAACTCTTTATTTGGTTGACCCGCAAAAAAAAACCAAGCACCTCGGCGACGGCAACAGCAAAAAACGTGCTCGGCGATCGTCGAACTAAGAATGACGCTTTCATGGGTCAGTGCTCGATTTAAAGGCTGCAAAGAAAGATCGAGATAAAACCACAAAGGGTGACTAGCACAGCCTGGAACATTGCAGAAATATACGCGAGTGGCCGGAATCATCGAGAAACATCTCGGAGCATCTTGCGCGCCAATGAAACTGACAAAGCTGCGTCTCACGACAACGAGCACGATCAAACAAAAAACATACAATTGGTACGCGCGCCAGAATCAGAGCGATAAAGCCGTATGCGAGCGGCTGTTGAAAGAAGAAACAAATACAGATTTGAATGGTTTGCGGCATTACTCCTCACTTCGAAAAAGGCATCGACCCGAAGCTTACCAAATACACACACAAAGGCAAACAAAACAATAAGTTTTCAAATAACTTTAGCTCGCATAATAAAATTTGGTTTGGTTTGGTTTATAGGGTTTAACATTTAAGCTTAAAGGACGACGAGGATACAACAAATTTGAAGTATTGTCACGTAGTGGTGGCAGCGCCGTTACAGAAAAATGAAATTTACGGGAATAAGTTTTTTATTGAGGCTGACTTGCGCCCGCAAAGAAGTAAGCGATTGCGGCGGCGATAGCAACATGCGTCCTCGGAGGTCATCGATCTACGAATGCCCTTCTCACCCGCCAAATATTGATTTAAAGGTGGCGAATAAACATCAGGATAAAGCCGCAAACTGGGACTAGTATAACTTGGAACATTGTACAAAAACACGCGAGTGGTGGAATCTTCGAGGCACATCTCGGCGCATCTGGCGCGACAAAGAAGATAAGGCTGCGTCTCGCGGCAGTGATCGTGAACAAACAGATTACAGAATCGATTCTTTCTCTAAAAGAAAAGGTAAAATTTTGAATGGTTCGCGGCAATATTTTGCCGCATTGGAGCTGGATTTTGCCACATTTGCTCAATTGCCGTGAACTGTATGTAACTGACTTGAAGCGTTAGAAGGGGAAGAACAGCCTTGCGTTTGACGTCAGGCGTGAAATTTCTACAAGAGCTGAAACATTTTCCCAGTGTTACGTTTCTCCACCGATAAGTGGGACAGCTGACGCGGCCACCGCATAGCAACAGACAGAACCGCGAGCGGATCGGCCATTTCGACGCCGTTCATCGGCCGCGCAACGCTTCCTCCCGCCGACAAGTCTCAACGTGATCCTGCCACGCGCCAAATGTATGTGCGTGCGTGTGTGTGCAAACGCCGGCCAAGCCTGGAACTCGAGGGAGAGAGCGTCGCCCTCGCCCGTCTGCAGGAGGTGGGGGAGATGCGTTCGGACCAGCTGCGATTGAGTCATCCCATCTTGCCCAGACGTTGGGCGCTCCATTTCCTGAGAGGGTTTACCCTTTCCCTGTGAACTGGCATGCCTATATAAAGCAGCGGCAGACTCCGCTGAGATAGAGACTACTTTGACGCGCCGTTGGCACGACGCTAGACACCAGCTGTGTGAGAGTGTCTGTAATCTCTCCGGGTCAGCTTCACTGCCCGTTTCTTCATGATGTTGCAGTAAAGGTTGTTTCGTTCAAAGACGCCTCGTCTTTGCTGGCACCTTTGATGCCGTCAGCCGTCCACGGAGCCGCCAGGCCAACTCTACCGAGAGGCCGCGCGCCGCAGCGGTACGCTACCCCGGAACTCGCGACCCAAACCTAACAATTGGTGAACAGCGGTGGGACGACGACGACCAAGCCGTAACCGTGGTCGGAGGGGCGAGCCAGGCGATACCGTCGTCCAACGTGAACAGCGGAGAGACGAGGACGACCAAGCAGTGACCGTGGTCGGTGAAACGAGCCAGGCCTGACCGATGTGCAACATCTGGTGGGAAGAGCGGAGATGTCCGAGGCGTGACCCGTGAATCAAGCAGCTAAGCGAAAAGTCGGGAGCAGTGCAACGAGCCCTGTGTGATGACTGGTTGCCTGCAGCGGAACGACTGCGTTGGATTCTTGGCTGCGAGGTTCGGTGAGTGCGGGACTTTCTTCTACTGAGTTTTGCCAGGCTTTTGTTAAGTAGAGAACAAAGCTTGTAATTGTGTTGTCGTTGTTGCTGGGTTAATTGCAGCAAGGCAATAGTGGGCAGTAGAGAAGGCAGCACTCGGAACAGCCATAAATTTGGATTTGGAGTCATTGCGCAAACCGAAATTGTTGGAGCTTGCGAAGGAGTTGGGTCTGAATTTGTCAGGCAAACTCAAAAAACCAGAAGTGTTAATGGCTATTCTTGCATTGGAAGCTGAAGATGACGAGCTTTCGGAATGCCTCGAGATCATTGACGAACGTCACGAGGAAGAGGAACGTGAACTTAGGGAACGTCGCGAGGAGAGAGAAAAGCAGTCTGCCCGCGTAATGAAACTGATACAGCTACAGGCGTCAGCACATGGAATGAGCGCGGAAAAGCTTTGCAGTGCCATTAACAATGCAATGCAGTGTAACGGTTCAATACCGCGAGATGGTCTACCACCGTTCCTCATCGCCGAGGATATGGCAGAGTATTTGACAGACTTTGAGAATGTCTGTAGAAGTAAACGCTTCGAGCGAGATAGTTGGGCGCAGAAATTGGTAGCTCTTCTTTCCGCTGAAGCGTCGGAAGAAATCAAGCGATTGGTTGGCGACCGCTTGAAACATTACGGCGAACTAAATGAGTCATTGCTGATACGATATCAGATAACGCCTCATGATCTTCGGAAGAGGTATGAGAGCGAGAAACATTGTGACGAGTCGTACTTTGATTTGGCCTATCAGTTGAAAGCCGCTGTAAGCGAATGGCTAGACAGTGTGGAAGTTTCGGAGCAAATCAAACTTGCACCGGACTGTGAGAAACAGCTTGGGGAAGCGGCCGAGCGACGTGACCGCAGTAGCGAGCCGACCGAACCTCTAACAGAAGAGCATCGTGTTACCTTAATCGAGCCACTAGCTGAGACGGTTAGCACAGGCTTAATCGGCGAGAAGTCCGAAGTGACGCCGTTAAGCGAGGTGAACTGCATGCCAACCCAAGTAGTTGTAGGAGATATAGTTCTATCAAATGAGAGGGTGGAACTGGTAGTAACTGAACGGTCTCCCGAGTTAAAAGCAGAAGCTTGTGGAGAGTGTGGCGGAGAAGGCAACCAGCTAGAAAATAACAAAATTGCGGTTTCTGAAATCAGCTGTGTCGTAGAGCAGGGCACGCAGAAAAACGAAGTGCCGATCAGGGAAACTGCGCAGCCCGCCAGTTGTGATCAGCCAGGGCAGACCGACGAGGAGTGCGCGTCCGCTGTAGAGAGCGAGACTTGCGAAGGCGACAGCGAGCGACTAGAGCAGAGTCAGAATCGTTCGTGCCCTGATACCACGCTAGGTTGTATTCGCGAAAGCAACCCCAGTGCGAACACGGACGTGGCACACATGACCCTCACGCTATCCGAAGCGCCCCAGCTGTCGAATGAGCTTGATCGTGCGCCGGTTAGCGCTGAGCGATGCGGCTCATCGGAGGACCCGTGTGATGTGAGTGGCGAGCTGCCAGAGGAAATGCCTAGCTTGAGGGCTGGCATGAGCAGTTGTTGTTCGGACATGTCTGGAGGTGAGTCATGCGCTGCTGGCCGCGATGCAGACGCGGCGCCACACTTTGACCACTCAGACGACACCGGTGTCCTACTAGCTCCGGTTACCGCTAGAACGTTAACCACTAGCTTGTCAGAGATTGCTCAGAAAGAAAGCAGAAGGCTACTATTCCAGCGCTGCCGACGAAAAACGCGAAAGGGCAGGCGCGAGAAAGAATGCTGCCATCGTAAGGAGACCAAACGCATACGGTTGCGAAAAGAAAGCAGAAAGCTAGTATTCCAGTGCTGCCGACGAAAAACGCGGAAAGGCAGGCACGAGAAAGAATGCTGCCATCGTAAGGAGAGCAAACTCAAACGATTGCAAAAAGGAAGCAGAAAGCATGTGTTCCAGTACTGCCGCAGAAAAAAGTGGAAAGGCAGGCGCGAGAAAGAATGGAGCAAGGCGCGAGAAAGAATGGAGCAAGTGTAAGCTATCGCGAAAGAGAAAGCGACTATCCCAGCGGCACAAATGCGTCCGTAAAAAGCAAATGCATGACTGGTGCGCAACCAGTAAGGAGAGGGATAGGTTATTTAGAAAAGCGAGTGACTCGTGCTCGTCTGTTTCTCGGTACAGAAACAGGAAGGTACGGTTGTTCCGGGAAACGGACAGCCGAAGCTCTAGTGAAAAGGGTGATCTCAACAGTAATGCCGAGGGCTTAAGTCGAAGCCCATAACGTGAGAAGCCTCAGTTTTCACTTGTTGGTGTTTTTCTTCCTGACTCAGGATTTTGAACAGATTCCATTGTATTATTTTTGTTTGAGAATGGTGTTTTTGAAAATGCGTTTTTCAAATTTGTGGACGCGTTCCAAGTGCTGCTGAGCTGCCCTTTAATATAGATGGGGGCATAAGAGGGAAATAGTCTGGCAAAACTTAGTGAAGTTTGTGCCGTGCTTGCTGGCTGACCGGTTGAGTTTTTAGCGTGGTTGTGACGTTGTAGGTTGTCAGCAAACTCTCCTGAAGACAAGTTGCAGAGTGCCTTGGAAACCGGACTTGCCAAGGACTTCTTCAGGCTGACTGGCTCAAGAGAAACAGAGTCGGACGACCCAGGCTAGCAGCAACATCCCGATCCCTCCGGACAGCGGATGCAGTCCCCTGCCCTTCGGGATCTCCCTCCCCCGGCGGGGCAGTCTGTTACGTTTCTCCACCGATAAGTGGGACAGCTGACGCGGCCACCGCATAGCAACAGACAGAACCGCGAGCGGATCGGCCATTTCGACGCCGTTCATCGGCCGCGCAACGCTTCCTCCCGCCGACAAGTCTCAACGTGATCCTGCCACGCGCCAAATGTGTGTGCAAACGCCGGCCAAGCCTGGAACTCGAGGGAGAGAGCGTCCCCTCGCCCGTCTGCAGTAGGTGGAGGAGATGCGTTCGGACCAGCTGCGATTGAGTCATCCATCTTGCCCAGACACGTTGGGCGCTCCATTTCCTGAGAGGGTTTACCCTTTCCCTGTGAACTGGCATGCCTATATAAAGCAGCGGCAGACTCCGCTGAGATAGAGACTACTTTGACGCGCCGTTGGCACGACGCTAGACACCAGCTGTGTGAGAGTGTCTGTAATCTCTCCAGGTCAGCTTCACTGCCCGTTTCTTCATGATGTTGCAGTGAAGGTTGTTTCGTTAAAAGACGCCTCGTCTTTGCTGGCACCTTTGATGCCGTCCGCCGTCCACGGAGCCGCCAGGCCAACGCTACCGAGAGGCCGCGCGCCGCAGCGGTACGCTACCCCGGCACTCGCGACCCAAACCTAACACCAGCTTAGTGCCTCGGTCGCTATTCCTGCCGAGCAAAAACAAACTGCTAATGGACTATAATATTTTCCGAACGTTTAACATCATAGCATGATGAGAGGAAGCTTTACTCAAAAATTGGGCCTTGCAGGCATGGTTTCTGAGGTACGCTGGAGCCATCACAACTTTTCAGATGTGGCGTTTACTACAAAAACTAACATTCGAATTAAATAAGGAGCTCCTGGCCAGAGAAACGTCACCCACGTCGTCTTAGTGTCTAAAATACAACTGATCGAGGAGGGAAATAGGACCTGGACGTTTCGACGGGAAAGTTCGTTTCACCTTGTTTCTAACCACACCAGCAACAGTAAACACACCGATCTCGGGGCGGCAGCAAGAACAGAAGCATGGTTTCCGGCGCTCCGCTGAGCTTCCCACCATCATCGTCATAATCATCATCATCCTCAGCCTGACCATACCCCCTGCAGGGCGAAGGCCTCTCCCATATTCCTCCAATTAACCCGATCCTGAGCGAGCTGAATCCACTTGACCCCTGCGAACTTCTTAATCTCATCCGCCCACATAGTTTTCTGCCGCCCCCTGCTACGCTTTCCTTCCCTTGGAATCCAGTTTGTTGCCCTAAGCGACTATCGGTTATCCTCTCTTCGCACTACATGTCCTGCCCATGCCCATTTCTTCTTCTTGATTTCCATTAGAATATCAGTGACTTGATTTATTTCTCTGACTCACTCTGCACGTTTCCTATCTCTTAACGTTATCCCTACCATTTTTTCTTTCCATAGCCCTCTGGATTGTCCTCAACTTAAGTAGAACTCTCTTGGTTAGTCTCCACGTTTCAGCCCCATAGGCGAGTACAGGTAAGATGCAATTGTTGTATACTTTCCTCTTTAGCGATTCCGGTAAGCTGCTAGTTATAATCTGGGAGTGCTTGCCAAATGCACTCCATCCCAGTCTTATTCTCCTTGTTATATCCCTTTCATGGTCCGGATCTGCGCTTACTACCTGTCCTAAATATATTCGCCTACTACTTCCAGCGCTTCGCTACGTAACGTAAACCACTGTTCCTTCCTGAAGCTATTAAAGATTACCTTAGTCTTCCGCATATTGATTTCCAAGCCTACTGTTTTACTTTTCCAGTCTAGGTCATCAATTATTCTTTGCAATTCATCCCCTGAGTTACTTAGCAAAACAATGTCATCAGCAAACTGCAGATTACTGATGTATTCTCCATCTACTCTCTCTATCTCCATCTACGACCAAGTCTCTGAATACTACTTCTAAGCAAGCTGTGAATAGTACTGGGGAGATCGTGTCTCCTTGCTTAACACCTTTCTTTATAGGAATTTTGTAACTTTCTTTATGCAGTACTATGGTTGATGAGCACCCTTTTATATATCTTCCACTACTTTCACGTACGGCTCGTCTACATCTTGATTTCGCAATGGCTGTGTGACCGCCGAGGTTTCTACTGAGTCAAATGCTTTTTCATAATCAATGCATGCTATGTACAAGGGCTGGTTATATTCCGAGCATTTTTCTATCACCTGGTTGATAGTATGGATATGATCGGTAGTAGAGTATCCTTTCCGAAAAGCTGCTTGATTTTTTGCTTGGTTGCAGTCTAAAGTTGCCCTGATTTTATTAGCGATTACTTTGGTAAATACCTTATACGTAACAGACAGTAATCTAATTGGTCTGTAATTTTTCAAATCCTTAGCGTCCCCTTTCTCATGAATTAAGATAATGTTTGCGTTCTTCCATGGTTGCGGTATCGTCGATGACATCCGACATTGCGTATGCAGGGCTCCTCAAGCTGTGCTCATGTGCGGAAATAAAGTTCGGGATTGGGGAGGTAAAGCGACGAAGAAGCATCAGCCCCTGGTAAGAGCCGGCCGGAACGAAACTTCACGGAGCCGTACTCTCCCACCCTCGCAAATAAAACTATAAAAATTGAATAAAAGCCGAGAGGTACACATAAGAGTGCGAATGCACAGCCCTCCACGCGGGCTC
>JAJIZL010050715.1:0-25592 GCA_023969395.1 Amblyomma maculatum
GTTGTGGACTCCCAGCGCCATGAATTTTTCGGTGCTCGTGCCCCCGAGGAGACCGAGTGCCGCCTTATACGCCTTGCGTATGGTGGCGTCTATCTTGTTACGTTCACTCGGCCTCCAGTTGTGGAAGGCGGCCACGTACGTTATGTGGCTAACTGCGAAGGATTGAACGAGATTAGTCAGGCTCTCCTCCTTCAGCCCCGCTTTTCTGTTGGACACCCTCTTGATGAGTCTCATTGCCGCAGCCGCTTTGCCCGCGAACTTGTTGACCGTTTCACCGTTGGCTCGGTTTCGCTGGATGAGCAGCCCGAGTACTCGAATCTTCTCGACCTCCGGTATTACTTGTCCTCCCGCCGTCTTGACCGTGATCTTGGGACGCTCGTACTTGACTTCCATATTCTTTCTTTTCCGGCCCGATCCTTTCGGGGGAATCACCAGCAGTTCTGACTTTGCCGGAGAGCAAACGAGTCCAGACCCGTCCAGCTGCTCCTCGATAGCGTTGACCGCTTCTTGCAGCGTTGTCTCGATGTGTCCGTCGCTTCCTCCCGGTACCCATAGCGTAACGTCGTCGGCGTAGATGGTGTGCCGGACTCCCGCTACTCTTTCTAGCCGGGTGGCCACCCCGATCATCACGAGGTTGAAGAGTAGCGGGGAGATTACCGACCCCTGCGGAATTCCGACGCTGCCCAGCTTCTTCTCTTCGAGCTGCAGGTCTCCCGCACAGATTTTGGTGGTCCGTTCCGTCAGGAAGTCTTTGATGTACTGGTATGTCCTCCTGCCCATGTTTAGCCTGGATACTTGGGCCAGGATAGCCGAGTGCCTCACTTTATCAAAGGCGCTCTGCAGGTCCAGCCCGAGTACGGCTCTGTTGTCCTTGGTGCCCGTCGTATCGTCGATGATCTCGTTCTTCAGTAAGATCATGGCGTCTTGCGTCCCGAGTTTGTTCCGAAACCCGATGATGGAATTTGGGTAAAACTCCGATTCTTCCAGGTAACGCTGCCACCTGTTCATGAGAACGTGCTCGAGGACCTTTCCCACGCACGAAGTGAGCGAGATCGGCCTGAGGTTCTCTATGCTGGGCGGCCTGCCAGGCTTGGGGATGAGGATCGTCTTGGCTGCTTTCCATTGCTTGGGTAGCCTTCCTTCTTGCCAGCACTTGTTGTAGAAGTTCGTGAGCGTTTCGATGGCCGCTTCGTTGAGGTTCTTGAGCGCTTTGTTGGTCACTCGATCGGGACCCGCGGCAGATCTTCCATTGAGATCCTGCAGGGCAACTCTGACTTCCCAGGTCTGGATGTCGCGATCTAGCGTCTCGTTCTCTCTGCCTTGGTAATCCGGGTGTCTTTCCGTGGGGGTGGTCGGCAGGTACTTGGCGTCCAAGCGCCGCTTGACCTCGTCTTCCCCGTGTTCGCAGATTGCTTTGTGTAGGATCCTGGCCAGGTTGTTGTGTTGGTGGCCCTTGGTCTTGGTTTCGTCGAGGAGGTGCCGCAGCATGTTCCACGTCTTGCCCTTGTGCATCTGTCCGTCGGCTTCGTTGCAGGCCTCGTTCCACTGTTGGGTGCATAGCACCCTGCAGTGGACCTCGATCTGCCTGTTGAGCTCGGCGATCTTCTTCCTTAGACTTCGGTTGGTTCGTCGCTTCTGCCACCTCGCCTTTATGGAATGCTTGGCTTCTATCAGGTGGGCCAGCCGACTGTCCATCTTGTCTATCCGTTCGTCCATCTCTAGCTCTTTGGTGGCTCCTTCCGTCGTCTCAACGACGTTGGCCGCCCATTGCTCTATGTCCGTAATGTCCACTTGCACCGCGGATAGCGCCTTTCGAAAGGCGTCCCAGTCCGTAATGCGATGCTTCCTTATGCCGGTGTTGCCTTGGCCTTCGAGCGGTACGACGACCTCCACGATGTAGTGATCGCTGCCCAGCTCTTGGCCCGTGTTTCTCCATTTCGCTTCTCTTGATCCTCCGTCAGTTTTGACGAAGGTAAGGTCCGGAGTTGTGTCTCTCGTAACAGATGTGCCGATCCTGGTGGGAAAGGCCGGATCCGTGATTAGGTTCAGTCCGACGTCGGTAGCGTCTTGCATCAGCTCTCTCCCCTTGACCGTCGTTCTGTGGTAGCCCCAGTCTTGGCTCGGAGCGTTAAAGTCTCCGCACACTACGAGCGTATTGCTCCCCGCGACTGAAGTTGCCTTGTGGAGCAGTGCCTTGAATTTCTGTTGTCCGTGGGACGGATTGCTGTAGACGTTCACCAGGAAAGTGCTCTTCTTCCTCTTCTTGCCCGTGATTACTTCCACCGTGCAGTGTTCGATGGCGCTTCTGCCGATCATTTCGTGTTCCACGAAGGTGATCCCTTTCCTTACGAAGGTGCAGACCCCTCTGCCCTTGCCCTTGGACGTGTCCCTTTTGCTCGGCGGGCTGTCGTGCGATCGGTAGCCCGGCAGTCTCGGCGTCTCTTCGCTGTGTGTTTCTTGAATCATTATGACGTCTGGTTTCCTCGTTAGTTGCTGCAAGTGTTGCTGCAGCACCGCTCTCTTGCCGGTAAAGCCGTTGCAGTTCCAGTGCCAGACCAAGAGGTCTCTCACTGGTGGTGTGGATGTTGCTGTACGTGCTGTCCCGTCCATGATTGCTGCAGTTTGGCGATGATCTGTGCTTCCATACCTTGTATTTGTGCCTGTATCTGCGTCTGCATCTGTGCTTGCGTTTGCGCCATCATGTTCTGGATTGTGCTCTGTATGTTCGTTGTCATCTGCTGAACCGTTTGCGTGAGCGCAGTAAGGCTTTCGTTGGTTACCTTGCTGATCGTCTCAAGACGGTCGAGTCTGTCGTCCTGTTTTTCGATTCTTTCCATTGTCTTTCGTTCCTTGGCGCCCTCTATGGCTCTCCTCTTGGGAGCCGGTCCCGCCGCTTTCGTGGCTCTCGGGTCCACCTCGACCTGTGGTTCGTCCTCGGTTATCTCTTCTTGTTTCCTCTCTTGTGCGGGCTTCGGCAGCAGCTGCTGCTTTTGCTGCATCGCAATTAATGTCGTTAGCTTCGCGTTGATTTCCTTGATGGTTGCGTCCTGTTCGGCGATTCTCTGCTTTAGCTTCTCGTTCTCGTCTCTTAGGGCTTTTATTACCACCCCGTTCTCTTCTTGGAACTTCTTCGTGGCGTTTTGCGCCGGTGGTTGTCTCTTCTCTGCCATGTTTGCCTTGACTGTTTCGGCCCAGGCGACTCTTTCCCCCGATTGCGACGGTCTGTGGCGGCTGGCGCTCCTGCTTCCCTTGCTGTTGTCCCTCTTGCAGCTGCTGTCGCGCTGCCTCGAATCTCCGCGGGGTCTCTCGGCAGACGGCTCTCGCAGCGGCGGAAAGCTTTTCGGATCCAGTTGTTGCTGCCTGGCTTCCATCTTGCGTTCCCATTGCCGTTTTTTGAGCACATACGGCATCTTGTACTTGTTCTTGCATTCCCTCTCGCCCGTTGGATGCTGTCCCCCGCAGAGCCTGCACTTGGGCTTGCATTCGCGTTTGTGATCCTCGCTGGGGTTCGCGATTCCGCAGCCGAAGCATACTCTGGTGTTGGGATTCGGGCATACGTCTCTTCTATGGCCGATCTTGCCGCATTGCCTGCACACGTCAAAGTGCTTGCGGTAAAGCCCGCACCTGACTAATATCGAGCCATACTTGACGTAGTTCGGTACTTTCTCTCCTGCGAAGAGTACTATCACCGTGGTTGTATTGCCGATTCTGTGCGCCTCCACCGCTAGGGGGTTGCACGGGTTCACGATGTTTTCGGCTATCTCCTCCGGGGTGTCGGCTACGGCTATGCCTCGGATGACTCCCTTGACCGTGCCGTCCGGCGCCGTTCGGTAGGCGCTGACTTCGTATGTCCTGTCTCCTACGTTAAGGGTTTTGACCTTAGAGTACAGCGTGGCACGCCTCTCGTCCGGGGTGCTGACCACGATGATGTTTTGTTGCGCGTTCGTGCAGATGGTGTCTGCTTTGGCTTCTTCCTTCGTTACTCGAGCCGCCGTCATGACGGCCGACATAATTATTGAAACCTCAGTTCTCGCTACGTTGAGACCTCCCCGTGGTCTCATGACTATCTTAGTGTCTTCCTTCGGCATGTCCATCGGCATCCTCGCCGCTTTCGTTACCGAGGCTGCAACTCTCTTAGCAAAGCTGGCCCTAGTCTTGGGTCTAGACTGGCGAGTAATGGCGGCGGACTCACCGTTTTCCTTGCCGGCCATGATCTGCTTGACGCGCTTGCCGGAGGCCGACCAGCCTTCGACTTCTTCCGGTGTAATGTCCTCTCCTTGAACTTCAATGCACGTACGCCCGCCGAGACTGCCGATGCTCGGTGCTGACGTCATGTTGTCTTCCATCGACGTGGCCACTTCCATTTCGGACGCCATCTTGGTCGTACTCGTCGCCGGGTTAGGCCTAGCGGCCGGGCCCGTCGCCACCGGTGGCCGTACTCGTGGTAGGCCGACGTTAGGCTTAGAGAAAAGTCCGCACCGCACCAGAGAAAAGTCCTCGTAAATCGGGAGAATCACGTACCGCTTGGTCAAAACTGGTACCGGTCGATGCCCCGCACCTTCGCGCACACTTTGGTACCAAATATATCGCGGTAACTGTAAATTAACACTGCGTTAATTGGCATAATAGCAGGGGCCGATGAGAAGCACGTCTCCTCCCGTCGGCGACCGCAGCGCCCTCCAGAGCAATTAGAGAAATATAAATATCGAGAACTCAGCCAAGCGGAGTGGGACGCAGAATTGGCCCACATGGGTCTCTGAGCAGCGCAGCCTGCTCACCAGCCAATATATCCTGGACTGAGGAAACCACCCACGCTATTCTGTTAACCAATTAAAAAATTTTCTCTCTCTCTCCATCTTTTTAGGAAGAGGTTTAATAATAAGCGCTGCGCGCATGATCCGAAGGAGAGGGCTTACTGTTCAGCGTGTGCGGGAGAGAGTCGAATATATTACTTCCTGTTTCTGTGCCAGCCAGGCAAATGTATTGTATGTAGATGTGCCTCTATAAGTTCTTGCATAGCGTTATGCATTCCTAGTTTGAGGAATCTGTGCGTGCTAGCGTTCTTCGGTACATTGTGCGCGGCTTTGGCGGCCATACTAATTAAGAAGTTGATTTTATCTTTGTCACTGCAATAGAGGTTCAGGTATTCATAAGCGTAAAGAATGCGACTGAGCACAAAGGCATGCAGTACTTTCAAGTTGTGTGCTTCGTCTAGACCGGCTCGTGAGCGTGAAATTCTTCTAAGATTGACGATGTAGTAAGTGGACTGTATTAGGGTTTTCAGGGTAATGTTTTTCCCGTGTCCTCTAAGTACAGTCCAAGAATGCGGAGGGAGGGGGTTGGTGGAATGGGAATATCATGCAGATAAATCGTTATGGGGGCGGTAGGAAAATAGCATGGCCGAAGTAGAAAGAGCACCGATTTTTTCAGGGAGCATTCAAGGCTATTTTTTGCCCCAAGGGTAGATACAGCTGTAGCCGCTTCTTGAAGGGTCGATTCTACGTCTCCGTCCGAATCGTATGTGGTCCAAACACTTATATAATCCGCATAAATTGTGTGTCCCAAGTGTGGGATCCCCCTTACAGCCTTTGCCAACGGGATCATGGCGACAATAAAAAGCAATGGTAATTACCCTGCCCCCTGAGGAGTGCCAGTATTGCCAAGTGTGATGAAAAAGGTCTGTATATCATCTATATGCAGGAAGGTGGTGCGCCCGTATAGGAAGGCGCTAGGGCCCCACTGCAGCTCTGAATTCCTTGCGGGATGGCACTGTGCAAGGTTGTAGTGAAGTCATCTGCCAGGATTGCTCTGGTATGATGCGGCATGCCGTTGAGGATAGAACGAGGCATCTGTGTCCTGTGTCGATAGATGGACTCGAAAACCTACCATACTACGGGGATACAGTGCATAGAATTCCATGTGCTGCGTAAGACGAGTGAGGATGACATGCTCAAAGAGCTTGCCCAGACATGAAGTCAAGGAGATAGGACGCAGATTTTAGGCATTATTGGGCTTATTGAGTTTAGGGATGAATATAATTTTACCGTGCTTTAATTCAGCCAAACGCAGCCGGCGGCGGTTAGGTTTGAACGCGGGTGCTCCAGCACATTAGTAGGGCAGCTTAACCACTGCGCCGAAGCTGCGGGGCTCGACAACAACCATTCACTGTGAGTTTTAGTGGGATAGGACCCACATGGCTACCAGATCTGAGCAAAATGTTCGGAATAATAATAAATTTTTAAAGGAAAAGAAAACAGCAAAAAGTTTCAAACATGTTTTGTGGACACCTTAACCACTCCATATGGGCAAGAAGGAAGATGGAAGGTAAAATGGACCGAAAAGAAAGTGCCGAGGGTAAGCTACTAAGTAATTTCGACTACCTGCGAGGAGGGGAAGGTGGGTGGCTGCTGCTAGCACTACAGAGCTGAGAATGGTGTGCACAGAAACAAGTACGACAGATACTGCGTCGCTCCATCCCTGTGATTCAATTGTGAAAGGCACGCTTAATAGCTCAAGTGGGCTTTCACTCCCATTTCCTTTATTCCTTATGGCGCGATTCATATGTCCGCTGAGCCCTGCCGGGGTGCTGCAGTGATAAAACGCCCGACTACTGTGCCGGAGTACTCGGGTTCGAACCCGACCTCGGCGGCTGCGTTTCAATGAAGGCGAAACGAAGAGGCACCGTATGCTGTGCGATGATGATGATGATGATGATGATGATAATGATAATAAGCTCTTTATTTACTCCCAAAAAAGGGGGACCAGTCGAAAGACTGGTTGCACTGCTTAAAGAAGGTAAGCAGGGATCCCTTGGGACTCTGCAGCCTCCAATGCGCGCAAACTGAGCTGGCGCTGTTGGGCGAGCTCAGTGGTACGCAGGCGGGACTCCCACGCATTCACACTAGCTGAATTGTCTGCGTTGTGTCTTGTACATGTCCACATCATGTGAATGAATGTGACCGGTTGTGAGCAGTGTTTGCACGTAGGTGCAATAAGATTTGGGAGAAGTTTGTTATATAGCCATAGGTTGTGGTGGTAAAAACTCTGATTTCTAACAGATACAGGGTAGGCCCACACGACGGCCTGGAGCCCTTGGACCCGGACGGTGTGTTCGGCCAGTCGGATTACACCTAGCTGAGTCACAGGGTGTGAGCTCAACAGTAGTCTCCCAAAATTCTTCCGTTTTTGTTTGTTCCTTTACAATTTTTATTTCTGGACAAGTCCATATCATATGTACCAGATTCGCCTTATCCTGACATAGGTTTCACCTATATGAGAATTGCTCCGGGTACCACTGACTTGTTTGAAAGTCCCACTGAAGGTACCACTGAAAGTCCTTGTTTGTAAGCGCGTCCAAATGCTTTCTTGGATCTTATTTAGTGTCCGCTCTACCGGTGGGTATTCTAACCTGTTTAGTCAACAGTGCTCTGTAATCTCTGTAGCTGAATAGCCTGTCCCTGCTAAGAGTGTACTGAGGATCAGACCCTAGCCAAAAGGTGAGAGCGCGGGCAAGCTTATGAGCTCCCTCATTTCCCTGAAGCTGGGAGTGGGCTGGTGCCCATATTAGCCGGATTATTCTATCATCCTGACATGTTCTCAGTATCATTTTTGCCTGTGGAGAGACCCTTTCCTTGAGAAAGTTGCATATTGCTGTTTTGAAACCACTTATGATTGTAGTAGCCATTGTCCCTGCTATTGCAAGTGCAATCGCCACCTCTTCAGCCGTGTGGGCTAAAATCGTCCTAACGGAGCCGCTTATTCTTAGATTTTGTTCATCTGACACTACCACAACCATAACATGCCTGTCCTCATACTCGGTGGTGTCGACATAGGCCACGTCCTGTCTTCCTTGATATACCTCCTGCAGCGTTTCGCCCTTTTCTTTCTTCTTTCCTGGTGATGCTCTGGATGCATATTTCGTGGCAGTGGGAGGATTTTTAGTCGCTTCCTGACTTCCATCGGGACATCCGTCTTTTGGTCCTCTTGACTTTCGTATCGAATACCTAGTTTTAGCAGTATGCTTCTTCCTGTCCTGGTCTTTGCCAGTCTTTCGTACTGAGAGTTGGTTGGCTTCTTGCTGATGAAAAAAACATGTACAACTCGTAGGAGGTTTGCTTCTCATGCCCCACTTGCGATTTCCGATGCGTCTGATTAGACGTTTTATGAGCACAGCCTTCAAGGTTGTTTAGAACTTCTCCGTGACGACCATTTTCCTGCAGCCACATACCTAGGATCCTAATCTTGTCTACTCTGGGGATGGGAACTCCATCTGCCTTTAGTTCGATTCTAGGTTGTTCTTTGTCGAATCTCTTGCATGGTGGCTGATACACGAGCATCTCGGATTTTTCGGGAGAGCCATTCAGGCCTCTAGGGGTTATGTATTCTTCAACAGTTTGCACAGCTGCCTGAAGGATGTCTTCAATTTGTCCGTCACTACCTCCCGTGGTCCACAGTGTGATGTCGTCTTCGCAGAGGTTGTGGTTTAGCTTCGCAATTTCGTCTAGCTTTGATGGAAGCTTGATGAGTGCCCCATTGAACAGCAGGGGTGAGATGACCGAGCCCTGTGGTGTTCCTCTGCTACCCAGTGTAAATTTGTCCGACTTGTGTTCTCCAATTTGGATGGTTGCTTCTCGCTTTGAGAGAACGTGCCTTACGTAGCTATAAATTTTTTTACCTACGCCGAGATCTTGTAGGTTTTCCAGAATTGCTTTGTGTTTGACGTTATCGAAGGCCTTTGCTAAGTCCAGGCCCAGGATAATTCGCGTGTCTTTATTCTGCGCTTCAATGATATGGTGTTGGATTTGCAGCATAATGTCCTGGGTCGACAGACCAGGTCTGAAGCCAATCATAGAATTTGAATAGAGGCCGCTGTCTTCCATGTATCTATTTAGTCTTGTCAGGATGATGTGTTCCATGAGTTTTTCCCCACGCATGATCTCAAAGATATTGGTCTTATATTTTCAATCTGTAGCTATTTGCCGGGTTTGGGGATCCTGATGATCTGCGCTGTTTTCTATATGGTGGGAAGTCATCCTAATTGCCAGCAATCTTACATGTATCTTGCGAGGACAGCGATTGAGTCATCGTCCAGATTTCACAACATTTTGTTGCTCACTCTATCCGGCCCCGCTGCTGACTTTGTTTTAAGGCGAGCAATTTCAGCCCTGACTTCTGTTTCTTCTATGGGCCTATCCAGGTACAGGTTTGGCGGTCCATGGTAGTCTGGGAGTGCTTCAGGAACAGGTGTTCCCACATTACATGCCTATAATTCGGAGCTCCTTTCCGCCCCATCATAGGAATGGACAAGCTTTTGAATGTTTTGCTTCTGCGCTGACTTGCAACCTTCCGGCTCCAAGAGTTAGCGTAGTAGCTGCCATGTTTTCGCTAGTCCTATGGATTTTTCCATGCTATATTGCACGTAGATTCTCAATTTTGTCTACATAGCTGAAGTGTATATTCTTCTATTTTTTGTTGAGCCGGACCAGTTTGCGGTGTACGATCCTGTTCCATCATTGTTGCTTTAGCTTCTTCTCTAATCCCTTTTTGGCTTGCCATAAGTGCAGGAGACGGTAGTCTACTTCCTCCAAACCTGCTTCTTTAGTCACCTCTGTGGTTGCTTCTTTAACATTTGCACGAAGCGCTGTTCCCCACTCCTATATTTCTGATTTCTCCGCTTCCTCTTTGGCTTCTGATTTCCCTGAACGTTTCCCACTCCACTAATGTAGCCTTCTTGCATTTGATTATTCGCGGTCCTCCTTCCACCGCAGTTTCGATGACGTAATAGTCACTGCCAAGGTTATCTCGAGTGTTACACCATGTGGCGTCTTTTACATGGCTAAGAACGGTAAAATCGGGAGAACTGTCTTCTGTCACGTTGTTTCCGCTTCGTGTTGGGTTCTTTGGATCCGTTAACAGCGTTAGCCCGAAATTGCTGAAGAAGCCGCCATTGCACTTGCAATAGTGGACACGGATGCGTCAACGATAGTCAGTGACTCAAAGGTAGCAGTGATGAACTTTGCCAAGGGGAGGGTCTCCCCTCTAACGAACGGAATCCTGCGGACTGCAAGGGACGACCGCAAAATTCGCATAGTCTGGACACCTGCACACGCATCCCTGGCTGGAAATGAAGCAGCTCACGAACTCGCTCGAGGTCTTGCTTTCCGAGCCAGTGGCCATACCGAGGGCTTCGCAGACAGGGATCGTCTTGTGTGTTACAGAGAGATCACACAACATTATAGGCTTAATCGAACGAAGTACCCCGCCGCTGATAAATCATTGGCAAAGAGTCAAGCCAGCTCTTGGCGCCGTCTCCAAACTTATACGTTTCCGAACCCGGTTATGTGTAGTCGTTATTATCCGGGACAATATTCAAACGAGTGTAAGCAATGTAAGACCAAAGCGGATCTCAACCATATTCTCTATAAAGGCCCTTTTGCCCCCCTGGAGGGACAAAAAATAGTCACTTGAACAATGGGCGGCTCTCCTACTCAGCTCCAATCCGGAGACTCAAACAAAAGTCGTCCAACTGGCCGAAGACGCCGCCAGGAGCCAAGACCTTCTGGCCGTCGTTTAAGCGAGGGGCCTATATGCCCTTCAGACTGTTGGCAATAAACGTTTTACAATCTAATCCTGCCTGTTGCGCGTCTTGCTGTTTGTATCTGGCGCCAATAAATCGCCTCGCGCTGTGGGATGTCAGCGCACGTTAAAGATCCTCAGGTGGTCGAACTATTCCATAGCCCTCCACTACTGCTTCTATTGCTCTCTTTCCCTTTTCACTCCCACTTTGCTCCTTTCTTTTACGACGTGGTGTCCACAGAAAACAAGTGAGACAGTTACCCTGCCTTTCCCTTCCTATAAAACAATCAGTCTCATATGTCCACAGGAACAAGCGTTACAGATAGTGCTCCTTTCGCCTCCCGTGGACCAAATAATAATAATGTAGTTATAGGAGGCGTTAATACAGCAGGCATCACCGGCGTTCGAAATATTTTACTGGATTAAAAAGGCGCAATAAAGGGTGTTGCACAATTAGACGCGCGCTGTAGAATGCTTCTCCCAGCTAAACCGCGGAATCCTTGCAGTTCAGATTTCGCACAGAAATCACATTTTGTCGCTAGTATTTTTTAATACTAAATTTGTTTAGGGTACTTGCCTGATTCGATCAGAAGAAGTAAAATATTCCCATCGCCTGCGGCGGCGGCGACGCCAGACAAACCGCTGCCCCAGCGATGGGACTGGTGGCGCCACCTCATGCTGCTTACAGCAACTTTGTAGCAGGAAAAGAGGGGGCGAACGTTTCTGGCAGAAGGTTTGAGTTGTTGTAAGCAGCATGAGGTGGCGCCACCAGTCCCATCGCTGGGGCAGCGGTTCGTCTGGCGTCGCCGCCGCCGCAGGCGATGGGAATATTTTACTTCTTCTGATCGAATCAGGCAAGTACCCCAAACAAATTTAGTATTAAAAAAATACTAGCGACAAAATGCGATTTCTGTGCGAAATCTGAACTGCAAGGATTCCGCGGTTTAGCTGGGAGAAGCATTCTACAGCGCGCGTCTAATTGTGCAACACCTTGTATCTGTCACAATTCCCCGCTTGCTGTGGCTGTAGGAAGAAGGAAATGAAAAATTTGGAGGACGCATAAGCTTCGCCTTCAAGAGTGGAACACGATAGCGTTATTGCACCTCGTGGAGAAAACTTACTAAACGCAAGGGTATTGGGGCATCCTCGCACCGGTACCCGCGCGGCCCGAAGGGGAGAAGCGGGTGAGCGAAGATAGTGATCTAAAGAAAGGAAAGACGCTTGATTCTACAACCTGTGAGGGTGCACGGCGAAACGTCAGGGGCGAGTGGCGCGCCACGTGTCGGGGCAGCGCCGCACATTGCGAGGAGGGGTTCTTCTGTGTTTGCCGCAAGATGGCTCTGCATGTGCGCAGAGCGCAGAAGAAATGTAGCGGAAACGTACTTCGCTACTCGTGTAACTGCGAGTTCTGTAAGTAACATGCTCATAATTACCGATATACACTGCAGTATAACGTTCTACGGCATGTTTCTAAGGAAACACCGCATTCACTAGAAGCGCTTTTGTACCGCTTTCAAGCATCGAACTCGTGGCTGAGTGGTAGCGTCTCCGTCTCACACTCCGGAGACCCTAGTTCGATTCCCACCCAGCCCATCTTGGAACTTGCTTTTTATTTATGAAGTGCATGCCGGGATTTATCGCTCACTGGACGCCGACGACACCGGCTTTTCTGCGACACGAGCTCCTTAACGCTACCGCGTTAAAATGCACAGGCCTGCTACTGGCTCTGTAGCTGAGCCACCTCCGCTGCCTCGTGCAGACAGAAGAGAAAATAGAGAAGGAAGCAAAAGGAAGAGAGAGAGAAAGACGCGCTGCGCAACAGCCGTCGTCCACCACCAGAACGGTGGCGGGGGCAATGACGGCCTACAACAGATAAAAAGTCTGTGGCAGGCTAGCCCGCGCCGCAAGCGGCTGTGGCCTACCTGTCCCTGTACATCAGAGGAGAGGCACCACTGATTGATTGATTTACAGGAAGTGAAAGGCAGGATAACTGTCTCGCTTGTTTTCTGTGGACACCTCAACCGCGCCGTAAGGGAAGAGAGTAAGGTGGGAGTTAAAGTGGAAGGAGAGAAAGACAAGCCGTAGTGGAGGGCTACGGAGTAATTTCGACCACCTCGGGATCTTTAACGTGCGCTGACATTGCACAGCATACGGACGCCTCTTCGTTTCGCCTCCATCGAAACGCAGCCGCCGAGGTCGGGTTCGAAGCCGGGCACTCGGGCACAGTAGTCGGGCGTCTTACCACTGCACCACCGCGGCGGGGCGGCGGTGCACCACACATGTACCACGCCATGGTGCACCGCCAAAAAAGAAGAGCGGAAGGTTATAGTGAATGAGCGCCATAATGGCTTTCGTCTCATCTCACTTTAGTGGTCCAAAGTGCCCTTTAGAACGTTTTCTCTAGAATCCAGGTAACACCCTTTTTGCCTTTGATCGTCATTGAAACAATAGGGTGTAATGGTTTGGTTTGGTCTGTGGAGTTTAACGTCCCAAAGCGACTCAGGCTATGAGAGACGCCGTAGTGGAGGAATCCGGAAATTTCTACCACCTGGGGTTTAACGTGCACTGACATCGCACAGCACACGGGGACCTTGCTATGCTACGCGTGGACTATAAGCTACGCCACAGTTTACGGTTCGGTTCACTATGAACTTTTCGTTCACTAACACATATACAATAGGACATTTATGTTCATCCGATGAGGTAAGGGTCAAAACCATGACCTTAGCTTACGTCGAGGAGCTACAGACTAGTGCACTGAGTCTACCGTGGTGGCATTATTCATGATCCTAGTTCAAAGCAGGATCGTTACATTCACCTTAATTTGTTGGCTTGTTACTTTAAAACACTATGCATTACGCAATAACAAAGCGTATTTAGAGCAGTTAGCCTTGTCGGAGCTACAACTACTGCCTCGATGCACAACAGTGGTTGCCAAAATGGCAACCGTTATACTCAAAAGATTACGTCTAAAGGCTTTATAGCCCCATGGGTGTTCGCCAACGCATGTGTGCGTCCGCGAGAAATGTCACTTCTTCACGACATTCGGCGGGACACTGTGAGCTTCAGACGTTATCTCCTGGTTCTGTCATCGGCCATGACTAAAGACTGTTCAAGAGGTGGAGGTGGTAAAAACTTTATTCAGTGAAGGCCAAAAAAAATAAAATTATGTTGCCGCCGTTCCTTAGGTGGCTGCTGGTCGTGGCCTCCAGGTCACGCATGGCGGCGCCTTCCGCTGCCCAGGTCGTAAGCCGCTGTTGAATATGCGGCTCCGAGCTGGCCAAAGCAGCCTCGAACAGCTGCGGGCTGTTAATTTTCCAGGAGACGGGAGGAACGCTCGCGGTACAAGAGACGGGAGGAACGCGCGCCGGACAAGAGTACAGAATGTGAGCATAGTCTGCTCGGGGAGAGCTGAAAAGCGTGCATTGGGGCGAGGAGGCACCGGTGTGAATAAGGGCAAGGTGTGCAGGGGAGACGAAAGTGTGGGCCTGCAAATAGCGTTACATATTCTGTTCGATTTTAGATAGGGAAAAGTGAGGGGGAAGGAGAGATCATAGGGAATTGCGGTAGTGGAAGGTGATGTCATGGAAAGTAAGGAGGGAGTCACGCGTTTCCATCCCGGGGTGGAGGGGACCAGCTCGGTCGGTCATTTCGCGAGCGATAGAATTTGCCTCCTCATTTCCAGGGTGCCCCGCATGACCCTGAACCCAGAAGAGTTGGATGGGGGGGGGAGGGGGGGGGGGGGAGTTCTTAAGATTACTGAGCGCAGAGGAAGAGATTCTACCCTTTACAGAGTTGCGGACTGCGGTCTTAGAGTAGCTAAATTTGAAAAGGGCCTGTGTGCTGGCAATGGCGAGGACGATGGCTGCTTCCTCTACGGCAGTGAAAGTGAGAGCAGGGATAGTGGTGACGAAGAGGGGGTTCATGTATTAGAAACAGTGGCCAGGGCATAGACGATATGCGAGAGGTAGAGTGTCACATCAACATACACGACGTCAGACCGTGTACCGTACCGGCCCCAGACGGTAGCGGGCCAGTCGGCGAGCGGCATGATGCTCAGGGTGCATGTTCTTGGGAAGGGGCTTGACAGTGAGCATGGAGAAGAGGGAGCTGGACAAGGGATAGGTGACACAGACAGGGGAGACAGGGGTCAAGCGAAGGGAAGTAAGAAGGGCTCTGCCATGGGTTCGAGATAAACGATCGAGTTGTGCCACGCGATGGGCCGTCACAAGTTCTTAAAGAGTATTGTGGACGCCCATCGCCAGCAAACAAGAAGTGGGGGTAGCACTGGGAAGCCCGAGAGCCGACGTATAGGTTTGGCGGATGAGACAGTTGACCTTGTATTTCTCGGCACGAGACAGAAGGAGGTAGGGGATGGAGTAGACAAGGCGGCTTGGCACAAATGCCTTCACAAGACGACGGAAATCATGCTCGCGCATGCCCTAGTGTCGGTTAGCAACCTATCAGATCACCCGTCCTGTCTGCTGGACGGTGGTAGTAAGGCGGGAAAGGACAGTCGTGTGTTTGCCATTGGATTGGAGAAAGAGACCGAGAATACGGTTGCATGAGACAGAAGGGATGAGATGTCCTTCGATAGTGATGTTAAGGTTAGGAGATGAGGTTGGAAGTATGCACAAGGCAGGAGTAGCAGGAGCTCCGACTTGGACAGGGAACAAGCTAGCCCGACCGTGCGAGCATAATCGGCGACCGTGTCCGCGCCCACCTGGAGAGCGGCTTAAAAAAAAGCGGCTTCCATCTCTCCAAGATTGCCAGTAGTCACCCAGAGGGTGATAAAATCAGAGTAGAAAGCATGGGCGAGGTAGAGCACGTGCCATAGGGAAAAGGGTGATGTTGAAGAGAAGCGGAGAGAGAACAGAACCTTGGGGGTACCTCAATTTCCAAGAGGGAAAGCGCAAGAGGAGAGGGGGCCGAATGAGATCTCAGCCGTGCGATGGGCAAGAAAAGCCTTGCTGCGACCATGAATCCGGGAACCAACGTTAAGAGTGGAAAGGGCGTCTAGGATGGCGGTATGGAAGACATTGTCAAATCCTTTCGTCAAGTCCAGCGCCATGATCGCATGAGTGCGCATGGCGTGTAGAGGGTGAAGGACCTCTTCGGAGAGCTGGAGCATGACATCCTGGGTAGAGAGGGATGGACGAAAGCCGAACATCGAATCGGGGAAAATATGGTTGTCCTCGAGGAAGCTCTGCAAACGGTCTAAAACGTTGTGCTCAAAGCGTTACCGAGTCAAGAGGTGAGGGAAATAGGACGAAGATTTTGAATGTCTATGGGTTTGCCGGGCTTGGGGATGAAGGTCATCTTAGCGTGGGTCCACTCAGAAGGCAGAGTGCCTTCGTGCCAATGTTTGTTGAAGAGGTCCGTAACGGCCTCTAGGGATGATGTGTCCAGGTCACGGAGGGCCTTTTTAGAAATTTGGCCTGCTCCTGGTGCGGAAGTGGTGCGGAGCTTTTGTAGAGCCCTACAAACCTCCCCCAAATGATATCTGCATGGAGCGCAGAATTATGGGTGCCGATATAGGAAGGGAGGGGGGACGCAGGGGAAGTGCAGAGATAGCGATCTCGGAGTGCAAGAAGAAAATCGGAATCGGATAGTGGTGAGGATTGTAGGAGGCGCGTCACATCCCTGTGTTGCATGGCATTGGCATATGACGGGTCAAGGAGGACACATAGGAGCATCCACATATCCCTCAGCCCGAGGTTACCGGCCATGCGGTCGCAGGTCCGGCCCCACTGCTGGCTGGTGAGATATCAGCAATGCTCCTCAATTTCCATAGCCGGGCAGGCAAGACGGATGCGTAGTGAGCGGTTGTGTTTTTGTGAAAGCCAGCGGCGGTGCAGGGAATGATGCGCCCCCATAGGTGAAGGAGGCGGCTGTCATCCGCCGCCTCTACAGCCCCTACCCCTCCTCCTGTGAGGAGGGGTAGGGGCGATAGAGGTGGCGGATGCCCCGCCTTCACTTCATAAACAAAAAGCAAGTTCCAAGATGGGCTGGGTGGGAATCGAACCAGTGTCTCCGGAGTGTGAGACGGAGACGCTACCACTCAGCCACGAGTTCGATGCTTGAAAGCGGTACAAAAGCGCTTCTAGTGAATGCGGTGTTGCCTTAGAAACATGCCGTAGAACGTTATACTGCAGTGTATATCGGCAATTATGAGCATGTTACTGACAGAAGTCGCAGTTGCACGAGTAGCGAAGTACGTTTCCGCTACATTTCTTCTGCGCTCTGCGCACATGCAGAGCCATCTTGCGGCAAACACAGAAGAACCCCTCCTCGCAATGTGCGGCGCTGCCCCGACACGTGGCGCGCCACTCGCCCCTTACGTTTCGCCGCGCACCCTCATAGGTTGTAGAATCAAGCGTCTTTCTTTCTTTAGATCACTATCTTCGCTCACCCGCTTCTCCCCTTCGGGCCGCGCGGGTACCGGTGCGAGGATGCCCCAATACCCTTGCGTTTAGTAAGTTTTCTCGACGAGGTGCAATAACGCTATCGCGTTCCACTCTTGAAGGCGAAGCTTAAGCGTCCTCCAATTTTTTTTTTGTCTCTTTCTCTCGCTGTGATCACAGATTTCGGTCCGCAGGCCGCGCACGCAGGCCGACTCCGCAAGCAGGCCGTGTAGGCAGGACGTATCCGCAAGCAGGCGGTGTACGGAAGCCGAGTCCGCAAGCACGCTGCGTCTAGCCACATCGAAACGCAGTGACCGTCCGGATCAAGTGGTCCGAGAGCCGTTCCGACTGCCCTCAGCAGCACACAGGCAGAAGTGCGGGGCTAGTAAAAGGCGCGGCTGCGCCCCTTGCCGGAGGCGAGCGTTTTGCTTCAGCCGTTCCGCTGGCGCGTGCCTTCGTTCGCGCCACTAGACGAGTATTCTAGTTCACTCTAGTTTACACGTACGTGATCCTTGGCACGGGCGGAGGCATAGTCAAATTTGACGGCGGCACAAAGTGAGGTCAGGAGGGCCCCATTGGTAGTGGTGCGGAGGTCGAGGTCGCTGCCGGGGCGGAACACGACCTTGTAGTCTTCTTGTGGAATTCGAAGTAGGAGGACGTGGTGGCGTAATCTGGGAGTCTTCAGTGATGGCGGGGCGCCATGGCGGACTTGAGGGGGTCGCTTTGAGGAGTAGCGTCTCCTATAGGGTAGGCCGAACGATGGGCTTTAACAATTCAGGTCCAGTGGGGGTCGAGATTCAACGCATACACGTAGCTGACCCCGCCGGGCCTCAGATCCATGCGTCCGCCCTGCTCCGTTCATTTCATGCTTCCTCGAACGCAGTATCGCACAACATCACGAAGCAGGCGCACTACAGGAGCAATGGCGTCTAAAACAGTGTGTCGCCTCATTACGCACAAATTGTTCAAAATACCCCTAGAATTTTAAAATATCGCGGCTAGCAATTGCCATGATATGTTGACACTCTCCTAATTTCCTCAAGCTTGACTAACAACTCAAAAACAACATATTGCGTTTAGCATAGGAAGGAGCACAGAAAGAGAAAAGGTACGTGGCAAAGATTAGCACATTTATTGACGTTAATATTGTAGTATAAAATTCGATAAATATGATAAATTCATACTGATGACAGAACAAAGTACGTGCCCGGAGACGAATTCGGCATGTGTTAACTTCCTGTTGGACAGCAGTAACAATTCACCGCTTGCGTCGCATTATGCTCACCGTGCAAGCGATTACTCTCATGCCGCCGGGACACTGCGAAGGAAGCGAAAAGCATATCAGTCAGTCGCTTAACAGTTTCAACTACATTACCGCAACAAGCTGCAACAAATTAGTGGTGCAGGCCAGGTGACCTTATAAACTGCTATTCTACCACACCACCGTCCTATGCATATCGCAAAAATGCATTTTTAAACGCTTCGTGTAACACCTACACACAAGACGTACTGGGGAACTTTCGCATGCAGAGCAGTACGTGACATTCACCATTTATGAATTCGAGATTGCATCAAGCTATAATGAATGGGCGCATTCCTACACGTGAATGACACAACACTGAACCGAAAAGCCTGAAAGTTCGAAGATCTTCTAGAATAGGACACGCGCCTTTTAATTGACAGCAGGGCACAGAAAGGTGGCAAACGCTATGAAACAATGAAACATTCATCCTAAAACCAATCCTTGGGTTAAAATCAGATGTAACGTGTAGCACTCCTTCCTGTAAGAGATAGGTGAAAAGTAACACCGCAAGCCAGTACCAGGCAATTCCTTTCCGCCTTCGCTTGTTCGAAGAAGACAGGGTTAAAATAAGGAAAATAAAAAAAAGCTGTAAGCACTTGTTAGCGCCTCTTCTTCGAGGCACCCTAGGTTAAAAGCTGTAAGCACATGGACACCTAGGGTGCCGCGATGAAGAGGCGCTAGTATCGAGGTACCCTAATGGCCACCTTGGATACAACGCCATGTAATGCAATGTATAAAAAACTTGCAACTTCTCTCATTAAATATGATACTCCTACTTATAACACAAGTTGCGAGATAGTTTTCAGCTGAGACACAGAGGATAAAAGGGCTCACGCCAAGGGCAAACGTGTTCAGCATACCTGCGCGCTTTGATCCAACTGCGTCAGTGCGTCGGTTCTGGTGGGCCCAGCCGCATCGGTGTTATTGGTAGCGTCGCATAAGACTAGCATCTCCACAGCGGGCATCTCGTCGAGGGAGCGACGATCCACAGGACGAGAAAGCTCATGAATATAAAATGTAGGCACTGAAAGTACAGACGCAGAAGGCAATGCACATGCGGGTAGATTCAGACGCAGGAAGCCCGCATTCTCCTTCGGATCCAACGTACTACCGATCAATTTCGTATGCATCTTGGTGTAAGCATCTGAAGATCGTGGTGGTGCACCCGTACGAGATTTTCGCCTTGCAGCAGTCATCCGTGCAGACATTTCTGAATCCAACCAACTGCCTGTTCTCTCGAAGCTACAGTCCAGTAACATTTAAAGAGTCAAAGCTTGCGAGAGTGGACTCTATGGTGTCAGCTTTCCCAAGACCACATGATGTCTCATGCAGGCACGCGCTAAGCATTCCTGCTTGGGTGGCGCGTGCCACTTTCAGAAGGCAGAGCGTTGTTGTTGAGACTGAAGGAAGAAGAAAAAAAATGCACGTGCCTGCTACTGGCTTTGTAGCGGAACTATCTGCGCGGTTTCGTGCGGACAAAAATGAAAATAAATAAGAAAGAAAAAGAAGAGCGAGAGAGAGATCCGCGTCGCAACAGCCGGCGCCACCACAGAAACGGTAGCGGGTGCAATGATGGCCTACAACAGATAAACATATGGTGGCAGGCTATCAACCGCCGTAAGTGGCAGAGGCCTACCAGTTCCAGCCCTGTAGCGAAAATATCATCCACCCATTCGTTCTGCATCTGGGCTTCTATTTTACTGCAGCGAAAGCTATGCTGCCCCGGAACGAGGCTTTTCCTGTGCCGGGTGGCACCGAGCCGTTGTCTAGCAACACACGCCGCCACGGGACGCCGCGCGCTCGCCGCTCCATCTAGCAAACAAGAAACGACCACAAGATGCCTGGTATCCGGGTGTTATGGTTTATGACCATGGTTATGAATGTTTATGAATGAATGAATGAGTATTAAATGCAACATAGCCAGACATAGTGGGACCAGTTCAATTCAGTTCAGTCGTTCAGTCGTGTCCGACTCTTCGTGACCCTATGGACCATATCACGCCATGCTTTCCAGTCTCTCACTATCTTCCTAACATCACATAACTTCCTCTGCGGCGCCTCGAGCATGCCATCTTACCACCGCAATCACTGCCTACCCCTTCTCCGGTGACCCTCAATCTTTCCCAACATCAAATCTTTCTCCAGCGACTCCTCAGCTACTTTGGTCATCTGATGATAATTATCATCAGATGACCAAAGTAGCTGAGCTTTAACTATAGAATTTGACCCTCCTGACTGATTTGAACTTCTGGGAGTCCAAGGAACTCTCAAGAGTCTTCGCAAGCACCACAGTTCAAACACGTGAATTCTTGGGCGTGAGCCTTCTTCACAGTCCAACTCTCGCATCCATACATCACAACTGGAAAGACCATAGCACGAGTTATACGGATCTTGGTTGGTAGTCTAACGTATCTGCTGTTTACTAGGCTGTCAAGGCTAGCCATGGCTCTCTTTCCCAGAAGCAGGCATCTCCTAATTTCATGGCTGCAGTCTCCTTCCGGGGTAATCTTGGAGCCCAAGAAGAGAAAATCTGTCACAGCTTCCACTTCTTGTCCCTTGATGGTCCACGACTTGATAGGGCAGGACGCCATGATCTTTGTCTTTTTAATGTTCAGTTTAAGCCAAAACCTTTCACTCTTTTCTTGTACGCGCATCAAAAGTCTCTTGAGTTCCACTTCACTTTTTGCCATTAAAGAGGTATCATCCGCATATCTAAGGTTGTTGAAACGTTTTCCAGTAATCTTACTCCAGCTGAAGACTCGCCCAGCCCGGTCTTCCTCATGATGCACTCAGCATATAGGCTAAATAGGCAGGGCGACAATATGCAGCCTTGTCTAAGTCCTTTCTCAATCGGAAACCAATCAGTAAGACCATGCCCAGTTCTGACTGTGGCCTCTTGCCCTTCATACAGGTTTCCGAGGACACAAATGAAGTGAATGCGACCTCCCACCTCTTGGAGGGCTTGGTGCAATCTGCTGTGATCTACGCAGTCGAACGCTTTCGCATAATCAATAAAGCGTAAGGGCTTTCTAGAACTCTCTTATCCAGCGAAGGTTGGAAATTTGGTCTCTAGTTCCTCTGCCCTTGCGAAACCCAGCTTGCACGTCCGGAAGCTCCCGATCCACATACTGCTGCAGCCTACCATGGAGGATTTTCAACATCACCTTACTAGCATGCGAAATAAGCGCGACATCACCTTACTAGCATGCGAAATAAGCGCGATCTTGCGGTAGTTAGAACAATCTTTGGCACTGCCTTTCTTTGGAATGGGGATGTAAACTGACCTCCTCCAATCCTGTGGCCATTGCAGGGTTGTCCAAGTTCACTGACATAATGTATAGAGAACGTTAACAGCTTCATGGTTGAGGTTTTGAAGCAACTGAGCTGGAGTGCCATCAATTGTGCTAGATTTGTTCTTAGCAAGGCTGCCTAAGGCCCATTCAACTTCACTGTTCAGGATGCCCGGCTCGAGATCAGTGATCACAACCGTCTTAGGTTGGGCTTGCACATCCGGGTCCTTCTTGCACAGTTCTTCTGTATATTCTCGCCACCTCTTGTTTATCTCTGAGGCTTCGGTGAGGTACCTGCCTCGTTAGTCCAGCTTAGCACAGAAGCTTCGTTTGATATATTTGATTGTCTTATACAGAGCTCTTGTGTTCCTCAACTGCCTTTCACTGTATGTTCAGGAAGGAATTGTTATCTCTCCTTGCTATTTTCTGAAAATCCGCATTGATAACCTTGTATCTTTCTCTTTCCGCCATAACTTTTGCCATCCTCCTTTCCTCGGCTATTTGCAAAGCCTCTTCAGATAACCAGTTTGCTTTCTGGCATTTTTTTGCTTTGGAACTGCCTTAGACATAGTGAGTAGCGTATATTAAATCTCCTTCATAGCGTGAGGATGATAGTAGTAATGATGATAGGCTAGTCAGCGGCGCATTTTGGCAGAGCGTACTCAGCATTGGGCAGGATTGCATTGGACTACATTATAATAGACTGGATTGGATGGGACTCGATTGGACTGGTTTGGAGGATTGCACAGATTTGATTTGAATTCGACAGGATTGGTTCGATTGTATTCCACTGGAATGAACTGTACTTGACTGATCCGAATTTCAGTAACCTTAATGGGTTTGGATTGGATTAAATTGAAATGTATTGAATAGAGCAGAGTAAGTCGTGGACTTGAATTACAGTGGATTGGATTGAATTAGATTGGTTTGGAAAGTAGTAAACACCAAGCGCCAGGAACACATGCTTTTGCTACGGATATCCTGTCCTAGTTGAGCTAAGCCAGGGTCAATTTTTCCTTTTTTAATTTCAAGCCACTGTCAGTGATTTCAATTCTAATTATAAAATCCTTGGTAATATAAAGTGCTGATAAAGTGCCCAAACTCTAAACCAATACATTTTGCTTCAGAAGCATTTTTGGCTATAGGGTTCAGCGTTACGCGTTCAATCAGGCAATGAGGAACACCTTGCGGTGGCATCCGGGGAAACTTCGAATGCCTGAAGTTCCTTAACCTGTGATCACATTGCATAGAGCACGGGTGCCTGCCGTTTCGCCGCCTTCGAAACGAAGTTCCTGCAGTCACATTAGAACTAAGCCGACACAGTAAAATGGAGATATATGCGATGATACTTCTCGGAAAGAGAAAATTCCGATTGAAGGCTCAATAACCCTTTCTTTCTTATTTTGGCCAAATCAAGATCGCTGCAAGACTAACAGAAGGGATGTAGAAAAAGCTAAATCTATATAATTTAATTTCTCTTATAGACCCAAAAATCACCTTTCGCTCGCATGAACTTAAAGCGTCGCATGAGTGCTATAGATCTAAACGGTCTCTAACAATCCTTACAGACTCACAAACAGCATGCCGCAACTATCTTCGCGGCAGAATCGGGCACAGAGCGCTCCGCATACTCCACTCTTGGGGCCACATAACACAACGGCAACCAAACGAAGAACCGATCAAGCATACGATAGTATGGACGCCGGCACACGCGGGAGTAACAAGGAACCAAGAGGTGGACAGGATAGCTCGAGGGTACACTTATTACCGAGCATCCAACGTAGGCGACCTGGAGGGGAAGGAACCTGTACCCCAAGGTTATTCGGCGTTACTAAACTATTACAAGGGCTGCAGAAAGCGGTACCCACCACCACATAACTCCCTTAGTAGAGAGGACTCAGTCGCGTGGAGGCAGATACAAACGGGCTCGTACCCGAACCTACACGTACTCAACAAAATGTATCCCACACAGAACACTGACAAATGCCCTTGGTGCCAAGAACCACCCACGCTGTACCACATAACGTGGGCATGCCAGAGGATAAGCGTGGTACCCGTTATAACAAACCCGAGTGCGGAGCAATGGGAGGGAGTGCTCTCCAGCGATCGCCGAGTCGACCAAGAAGGTCTGATTCGGCGAGCACAACTGCCAGCAGCATCCAGCGGAGCCCTGGACTAAGTGCAACAGACCTTTGTCTTAGAAGATGGACGAAGCCACCTGAAAACCGCAGAAGACAAGCCAATCTAGAGCTAAATAAAGTTTTTCACTTGTGTGTACAAATTAGGCCAAATTAATGGAGCAATGTTCCACAAACAACTAACCTGAAGTTACTTGTACCACTAAAAGGCAACGAGTTTCCTTAAGTAGTACTCCCTATATTCTCTCTTAAGTAGTGTTTCCTATATTCTGCTCGTTATATTCTTTTTCGCCCTTTGAACTGGGACACTGGGAACTAATGCGAAATCTGAAAGCATTGACCCACAGGGGTGGTGCAGTCAAATACACATGGGTTAAAGCCACTTTTCTCTCTGTGTGGGTGTGTGTGTGTGTGTGGAGTAATTATCTTTATATCTAAAATCTGATAATAAATTAGGCAATAAAGGAAAAAAAGCCAGGGTGGTGCAGTGCTAAGACGGTCGACTACTGTCCGGAGTTTCCAGGTTCGAACCCGAACACGACGGCTGCGTTTCGATGGAGGCGAAACGAAGTGGCGTCCGTGTGCTGTGCGATGTCAGCGCACGTTAAAGCTCCCCAGGTGGTCGAAATGTCTCCGCAGCCCTCCACTACGGCTCCCCTTTCTCTCTTCCCACTTTCACTCCCACCTTCCTCCCTTCCCTTACGGCGCGGTTCAGGTGTCCACAGAGCAAGTGTGACAGATACTGCGCCGTTCCCTTCCTGTGGACCAAATATTATTATTACTACATTGTATATAGAATTATTGAAAGGAAAGGCATTTTAGAGTCTGTTTAGTGACAGTGATTTTATGTAGAAAACCGGAGACAGTTGAACATGTGTTTATAGATTGTTAAGATGGGGCTTTCTTTTACGATGTCATACAGCGAACTTCGGACAAATATTTCGCTCTAAACCCCCATCACATTCGGTTCTTGGCTGCAGAAAGTAATGACAGTGGTCCGTATATAGGGACTCTGGTTAAAGAAGATGCCTAGCGTGGATCTCTCAACCGCACTCGCACGAGTTTTGTGTCGATACCGGAATGCCCCAAGGCAGTCGAGCCTATCACCTTCAGAGTTACTGTTAGGTTATCGACTACGCACCAGACTTGACATGTGGTTTCCTCTCAGGAACAAACCTGTCCAGAGCAGAGCAGCTACACCAGAGTCGGACGACGCCAGCGGGAGTAGCTCCGGGGGACCCTGTACTAGTCCGTAACTACGGTGTTGGTGACAAGTGGACACCCGGAAAGATGAAGTCGACAACAGGAGCTCGACTAGTCACCGTCAAGACGGAGGATAATGTGGTGGTTCGTCGTCATGCTGATCAAATCCGCAAGCGCAACGTCGAGGGATCCACACTCACGGGTACAGACAGTCAAGCAGCAGAACCAGTGGACCACCCGCTGGCTATTCAGAACGACGCATCCACGTCAGAGCCCGCAGACCCTGCTCCCCAAGAGACACAGCTGCGCAGGTCTACCCGGGTCAAGAAACCTGTGGATCGCTATGGTTATTAGGAGGAAGGGATGCTATCGTCATCTATGAACCGGCAACGGCACCAATCGATGCTATCGCCATCTATGAACCGGCAACGGCACCAACCTTTTCATTCTTTCTTTCCTTCTTTCCCCTCACCCCTCTGACTATATAATACCCCTTGTTCTGGAAATAAACCATCGTACTTTTGGCCTGGCCACGCTGTCAGATGCATCACTCGGGGGCGGCGTTCCCATTGACTACGCCTTTCCAACAGTGGCGTTCCCATTGACTGCGCCTTTCCAACACAAATAATCTGTAATAATAATTTAGGGCGATTTCTAATACAAATAAGGGATGGAAATA
>JAJIZL010050716.1:0-12755 GCA_023969395.1 Amblyomma maculatum
ACCAAAAAGCAAACGACCACGACCTGTAATACTGAGGATTCGTGACCGCAGAGAAAAATTGGAAATATTCAGGAACTGTAAACGCTGAAGGAAAGCAAAATAAGCATGAGTGACAACGTTTCGAAGGAAATCCTAACGAAGCGCAAGTTTCTCTGGGATTCCGCAAAGAAAGAAAAAGACCAAGGCCATAGCGTGCGTCTCGAGTATGATAAGCATGTGAATAATGACGATGTATTGCGCTGGATGATGCGAAGGGCTGTCGGGTCAAACTTAGTTGCGATAAAAGCATCTCCGTTACGAAATGAAAATCACAAGGTTGAACCGATGCAGAACCGGAAATGAATGCCTTTCGTCTAGTAAACCTTAACGCTCGAAGTTTAGCGATTAAGATTGGCGATCTTGAATATGTACTGACAAACTACGACCCGCACGTGGTTACTGCTAATGAAACATGGTTGCGTCCAGAAATACAGGATTGTGATCTTTTACCTCACGGATACAGCATAGTGCGCAACGATCGAATGCCCAGAGGGGGAAGTGTTGCAGTAATCATTAAAGAAGGAATAGAGTTCATCTCATAGAGTTCAAAGCTATCGCTGTAGCTTTTCGCCCGAGGCCCATTTCCTGTATATTACTGGAAATAAATTTTTTTTTCAATTTTCAAATCCGTACGCCAGACATTCCAATGCATGAAAGATTTTGGTGCCAGTTTAGATGTAGAAAATCATTATTTCTTCTTGGCGCAATATACAGGGCACCCAATTCGTCTGTTTCCTACTTAGAGGACATACAACATTACCCAGAAAAAATAAAAACCAGGTAGCACCACCTAATTATTTCAGGAGATTTCAACCTGCCAGGTATTGATTGGAACTTTCTCACAGTTGAATCAACAGGAAAGCATGACTGTGAGGTGCTTCTTGTTATGGCCTTTAGCCACGATCTAACGCAGATTGTTCACGAGTGCAACCGGATATCAGAAACAAGTGAGTCCACGCTGGATATAGTGTTCGTCGACGGGCGCTTGGAAAGTGATGAAGTGACAATTGAACATGGCTTATCAGATCACGGACTTGTGTTTGCTCGGTTAAACATGACCGTGCCATTACGCTTAAAAGAGATTACTGTGTATGTTTTGAACTTTGACAGAGCTGATGACACAAGCATTATTGACTATGTCATTTTCACTCGACGGATTTGGTGGTGAGGGTGACGTCAATGCGATGTGGATAAGTTTTAAGAACATTATTTTTAATTCCATTCACACATTTGTACCAGTAAGTAAGAAAAAAAAAGAATCGAAATAATCCATGGATTAATCGAGAGATCATCTGCCTGAAAAGAAAGATTAGTCGCCAGAGAAAGAAAGCAACAAAAGATTCTGCTATTATATCCGCATTGTCAAGTCTATTGCTTAATAAGCTAAGGGAAGCATAAGAGAAATACTACAACGATATATTACCAAGCTTTATCAAGACCTCTCCACAATGGTTCTGGCGTCACCTATCGCGGCCAAATCCTGCTCCGCATACAATAGTTGTTTGCAATGAAACTGTGACTGATAGTGCACTTGTGGCATCTTACCACAAAACCTTTTACTTTACCACAAAACAAGTCTGGCTCTTTGCTACCACCGTCCCCAGAGCCGCTTTCAACAATGCCTGACATAGAAATAACGTACGAGGGAATGGTGGCTCTCCTGCTCAATGTTAACGAAAAGAAATCGGATGATCCAGACGAGACACCAAATGCATTTTTACGGAGGTAGGCGGAATGAATTGCTCACTATCTGCTGCTTATTTTTACCACTTCGCTTAAACAACAACAGATTCCAGATGATTGGCGATCACCAAAGGTAATGCCAATACACAAATCGGGAAATCAACAAAACATCGAAAATTATGGGCCAATCTCATTAACATGTGTCATTTGCAAGCTTCTGGAACATTTCATTTCTAAATAAATTTACTCGTATAAGGAAGAAATAAATGTCTTTTTTCCTAACCAGCATGGTTTTAGGCAAAAGCTTTCCATGATAACACAACTTTTGGAAACTACCGACGACTTTACCAGGGCATAGGACAACAGGGGGCAGATTGACGTAATTTGTCTCGACTTGTCCAAGGCCTTTGACAGAGTGTCTCATCCGGACCTTATTGAGAAACAAAAACTAATAGGAATCAATTCTAATTTGATAGGATGGATAGCTGCATACTTATCAGAGTTCAGTATGTAGAGATTAACGGTCATAAGTCAGAATGCTTAAACGTAACTACCGACGTCCCGCAGGGATCCGTCTTGGGGCCTGTTTTATTTTTAATCTACATTAACGGCATAGCTTCTGACATTGATAACAATAATACCGTATGTATTTTCGCCGATTTGTTTAGTTTATCGAGAAATAAATACCAACAGAGATTAAGACTCGTTACGTGACGAGCTGATTAAGGTTAAAAACTGGTGTAACCAGTGGAAAATGAAAATAAATGAGGAAAAAACAGTCGTCCTAAGAATTACTAACAAGACTAAGCATGCATTTGATTATAGTTACATGCTGGACTATACCTAACTAAAAACAGTTTCTACAGCCAAATATATAGGATTAACAACAGCGAGTGACTTAAGTTGGAATATGCACATTAACCAGATTTGTTCAACTGCCGAAAAGAAACTATGGTTCTTACGTCAAAAATTAAAACTCGAATCACAGCTGCTAAACTGACAGCCTACTTAACATACGTGAGGCACACATTAGAATATGCCAGTGCGGTTTCGGACCCCTTCCAAATCGGAATAATTCAAAGACTTGAGAAAGTGCAACGCGGAGCAGCCAGATTTATCTTATCGAAATTTTCACGCAGAGATTCGGTCACACAGATTCCCAATTTGCTACAGTTGCCTTCTTTAACTGTTCGACGTAAATCATCAAGGCTGAAACTTTTCTTCTTATTATCCAGGAACTTTCACAATATTGATAAAACACAGTATTTAGTTTCACGAGAAACAAAGAATGTACGGGGAAGGCATGATTGTAGTTATCACGTTCCACAATCCCACATTAATGCATACGCTAACTCATTTTTTCCCCGTACTATAGCAAAGTGGAATTCTTTGCCACTTGCTGTCCTAGAATCAAACACGTTATATTGCTTGGAAAATCTAACAAGAACTTGTAAAATGCATTTTGTATACGTTGAATTTTTATTCATTTTTCTATATTTTGTTGCGTTGTTCTTTTTTTTACAAACATTTACGTTTCGTTATTGAAAAGTGTATCATCTGCCTCCCATCCTGTAACGACCTTCACCGGCCAACGGTATCGGAAAATAAATAAATAAATAAAAGCATCCCAATAGTGGGCCTTACTGGTATTCACAGATCTCGTCAGTTAGGGGACAAACCAAGGCTTGGATGGGTAGGGAACTGTCTCTATTCGCACGAGGACAAGTGTGTAATGTCATCTTGATTTCGAAGCTTATCATGATTTTCAGGTGTTGCATTGTGCAAGAAACAAAGCACAGTCCATGCATAGAATTTTTGCTCCTTTTGCCGGCGTTCTCAATGGAAACCTATGCATCGAGACAATTTTTTTCTCCCTCTGGAGGCTGGTGGGGCTTGTATTAAGCACTTGCTTGTTCATCAGCTTGTTTCAAGGTTTTTCTTTTTTAAAAATCAAATCCATTCCTCCTTCTAGCTGTGTTTATTACAGGATTAAGTGCCGATTTGCCTAATTTAATTTTGCGCACTGGTCATAAAAGTGTGGGTCCTTTGTGGAGTTCTCTTAAGGAAGTTGCCGACACATTCAATATCCTCATCGTACGGATTTCCTTCGAATACCTATACACTCTATCTAGAAGACATATAACAAAAGTTGTTATTGAGACATTCTTTCCTGTACAAATTGATTTCCAGCCTTACCTACCCTGTCTAGACAATGAATAGTGTATTGAAGCGGGTTCAATGGATGTATATACCATCAGACTAAAATACTATTTTTAGAGCGCAGCTTTTTGGCGCCCTTTCCTCCGTTTCGCGTCGTCGTCGTCGGCGGCGTCGTGCCTCGTAACCACCTCCACCCACCTCTTCCTCCGTGGCGGCGACCGCTCGTGTTCTTTGATTGCTACGCGAGCTCCTGCCACCACCGTTCACCGCTGCGTGTACCCCCCCCCCTTTTTCTAATTGGCGACGACGGTGTTCTCCGCTTGCCGAAGCGCCAGCTCGCTATTAGCGTATCAGGGTGCGTGAATCCGAAGCCGAAATGCAGAGCCACGTTTTCTTGACTCACTAGCGGCATCAGCGGCATCAGTCAGTCGCTGCTATCTCTTCGCCGCGCAAAGTTTCTATGGGCCCATGCGCTGCCTCACGCAACCTCCCCATAACGTAATTGCTCTCTTCATTTCTCCGACCACAAAGCTTCCTTCATGACAGTCAAGAACCATTAGGGGACTCTTGAAGGAATATGTGTGAAAAATTAAAAAGTTGTCTGTAATTATACATATATGCCTTGCTCGAAATCAGTTCCTAAATCTATCGAAAAGGTGAAACTGCTGATGAGCAGCACTAAAATATCTTTTTGAAGCTATGGAATCGTCGGCAAATTTTCAGACTTCGCACGTCAATCTTACCTGTGAAAATTTGGTTTCGTGCAAAAAAGACTTTTGTGCCATGGCCAGTGGACTGTCGCCTGTGTCAGCAGCCAGAAACTATAAATCATTGTTTGTGTATTGTCGTGATTCAGTTTTTTTTTTTGGGGGGGGGGGGGGGGGGGGAGCCATTCTTCAACGGAACCTCAAAAACGACACTGGTATTATGCCTTGTAGTAGAAGATTTTTGCCTGCAATGGAAGCATTTGAGGTGCCATGTGATTTTTTTGTTCTCATGAGACCGTTCAGCCTATTGGAAGAGCCGCATTACAGATCGCCACGCAGAGCCACCATGTCCATCGGAGGCTATGTTCAGAGAACAGTGTGCTGTGGTGTGGGGGAATTTGCTGCGCAGGATCTACCTCCTGCCTGGTACCTTAATAGAGGCATGTATATGTCGCCCGGAATTTTAATGTGTGGCCAAAGTGAGTTCTTGATGCTGGTGTGACTGTATATGACTGGTTGGGAGATACGACCTGGTTAAATGGGGCTTCAAGTACTTCCATGTAAGAAAGAAAAAAAACGCTCGGCGCAGATTAATGCTTAGCGCACACTGCTGGGGATCGGAGGGATGGTGGTTCGACTGCTGGCAGTGACGCTATTTTTTCCCTTCATTGCGAACGCATTTTCTGGCCACACTTTTCTATCAAACAAAGCATCAGGCAAGAAGTGGTTTGGCAGTGATAAAACAGTTGGGGTTTCGGTTATATCAGCGTAAAATTCAGGCGAAAAAACGTTTAAAAATAGAAATAGTTAGTGCACCCAACGAAAGCTATTGTCAGCGTCTTTTATTCCTTCTTTTCAGCTGCATCCGGGTCGGGTAAGGCACCTCATTTATTTACGCATGCTTAAAAAGCCATATCTTCATGGCCTGCCTGCCCAGATACATCACATTCTCCATATACTGTTCCATGTTTGAGTGGTTCTCAGAATAGGATGCACTGTATAAACAGTTGCTAATCTACGATTCTTGCATGGATATGTAGACACGAATATATTTGAAGAACATAAACTATTATTCAGAATGTGTTTCACTAAAAGTTAAAACGTGATCAGAGTACGTATTCAATTTAGAAAAATCTGACCGGTGTTGACTTCAATTATATCCGGCAGAGCATTCCGCGCAAAGCGCTGAATCCAGCGCTGAGTTTCATGTAGTGGGTCACACAGAAATAGGCGTTATTACTTCTATTGCGTCAGCATAATCTCAGTCCTTGTGTTGTGGTTTTTAATACTCATATCGTTGCATATCTCACAACTGACTCATTGCAGTGGTTACGGCGCTCGACTACAGTTTCCAAGGACGAGGGATCGAATTCCGGCCTCGGCGGCCGCTTTTCGATGGAGGCGAAAAGCAAGGCGCCCGTGTGCTTTGCGATGTCAGTGCACGTTAAAGAACCCCAGGTGGTCGAAATGTACTGAGTCCTCCACTATGGCGTCTCTCATAGACTGAGTCGCTTTGGGACGTGAAACCCCACGAACCAAACCAAATCATTGCGGTCGTAGGCTAAATGATACCCGAAAAAAATTAGCGGGGGTTTAGCTTTAGTTAAACCCGGTAGGTTGCATAAGCAATTCCAACTTAACCTCTCTTTCGGCTCTTTCTGTTTCTTCTTCTATTTATTTTTCTTTTCGCTCTTCATTTTATTCTGCTTCTTCTTTTCTCCTTTTACTTCTTCCTCTTCTTCTTTTTATGGATCTTGTTCTTTTCTTGTTTTCCTTTTTCTTCTTCCCCTTCTTTTCCTTTTTCTCCTTCTTGTTATTTTTCTTTTTTCTTTTTCTCTAAAGGTCAAAGGTCAAAGGTAGCTACCGGCCGGGTTTACGCGACGGGCTGACACCCCGCGTAGTATTGTTTACGTAATGAAGCAATTATCCTTAATACTTTAATTTTTTCCTTAGTGCGTCGGAAGTAGCTCATTATAATTTGCAAACGTTTCTTCTTTAGGATTCACCTCCCGCATTTTTTGTGAACCGCCAGATATATTAGTCAGGAGTGCAAACTGCTTGGCTAGTTGGTTCCTATTGCATAGAAATGGAACCAGCGAATACAGACGCAACTGATTTACTAAGATGAAGAATTGCTCATTTTCAAATAACTTCCTGCCTGCGCACACACTCTACAGACAATACACTTTGCGCACCACATGGTGAAATGGCTACTATAATGATAAAAACTTGCACTCCTTTTCTGTGATAATCACGGACGGCTCACTAACGCATTTCTGCTTATTCTTTCTGATCAGGAATGCTTCCGATATCTCACGCTCACGTTTAGATTTCCCCCGACCGATAATGCTGGCAGTGTGAAAACTTGAAGAACATTTCCAGTCCCTGAAGTACAAGGCTAAATTGCTGCCTGTGCCCGAAGTTGTGCAATGTTGCCTCAGGCGCTCGTTCAAGCATGCTCCGGTTTGGCCAATGTAGATTTTCCAGCATTACACCGGGATTGCATACACCACGCCCACTGCGCATGTGGTGAACATAGTCTGGTGTTTCGTCTTGCAAACACCAGTTCTGCGCAGGTCAGCACAGATTTGGGCGCACAAACAGGACATTTTGCAGGGAGCAGAAAATGCCATAGTGACACCAAACGTCTGAGCCACTTTTTTCATACCAGAATCATATTGACCAACGTCTGCAGCACGTTTCATCCATTGACAAGGTTTTTAAAGTTTTTGCGTACGTCGATAATTTTATGCTTGTTTTAACTATAGAAGGTCTTTACAACTTTAAGGAAACAGTGAACAGTGCTTTATCTGCCTTTAGAGAGTATAAAAAAGTCTGAAGTTCAGGCATGAACTACCTGACAATGATTCATTACAGTTTTTAGAATTGAAGCTTTAGTTCTGTGGAGTATGCAGCAATTGCATCTTACCTGTACTCATGCATGGCGCTGAAACTTGGAGGCTAACGAAGAGGGTTCTACTTCAGTTGATGACTACGCAGAGGGCTAGAGAACGAAAAAAGGCAGAGGTAATGTTAAGAGATAGGAAGCGTGCAGAGTGGCTAAGAGAAATAACTCAAGTTACTGAAAGTGTTGCGGAAATCAATAAGAAATGGGCATGGGCAGAACATGTCGCGCGAAGAGAGTATAAAAGATAGTCGCTTAGCGTAACAAACAGAATTCCTAGAGAAAGAAAGCGTTGCAGGTAGCGGCAGATAGGTGGGCGGATGAGGTCAAGTTCGCAGGGGTCAAATGGATGCTGCTAGCACAGGACCGCGTTAATTGGAGGAATATGGGAGAGGCCTTAGTCCTTCAGTGTGTAAAGTCAGGCTGATAATGAATTTGATCTATTAATAGAGGATTTGATGCTTTGGTAGGAAGTTCAATTTTTAATCCTGGAGAATTAGACAACTAAATAAGTCCTGCAGTCACTGCAACAAAAGTATACTTTACAAAAAAATCCAAAAATGTTTTAGCTAATGGTGTAGCGTTCAATATAGTCACAAAACCTAACTAACAAGTAGCAACAGCGAACTACAATAAGTCCTGTCCAGTCATATCGGCATAAGCTACGCAGCCACAGCGGACACATTCTGTCCATACGTTCCGTGCATTGCGGGTAACAAACAGATAATGCTACGCATTAAAATCAATATGCATGCACGCTCAATAATTTCATTTCAGATTACTTAACCATCAATGACCAGCAACTAGGAATAGTCTCTATTAATTGCCAAATTGCACGATTGGCAGCTCCTCATGCCGCTATTTTGATACTTCACTATTCGAACTGCCAAATGTGGCGGGGAAAATTTGTACAGCCAGCTTTCAAATATTTTTAACACATAGACAACGTGACTTAATTAAAATGTGCGCACACAACCAGTTTCTCAACAGCAGACGTGTGGCGTTTGATTGTCCGCCCAGATTGTGCAAAATATTGCCGCGAAACCTTCAAAACTGTATTTGTTTTTTAACAGCCGGCGCGGCATACGGCCTTATCACTCTGATTCTAGATCACGTATCAGTTCTGTATTCTTTGCTTGTTAATGCCCGATGTCGGAGTCGCACCTTTATCAGTTGCGTTGTAGCGCAAGACGCACGGAGATCTGTCTCGAAGATTCCGGCCACTCGTGTGTGTTTCTACTGTGTTCAAGCTCGTGCTGGTAGCAGTTTGCGACGTTATCTAGATTGTTCTGAGCAGCCTTTAAATTGAGCGTTGACGAGTGTGACGGGCACTCTTAGTTCGACAATCGACGAGCACGTTTGTTCTTTTTGCTGTCGCTAACGCCTGCCAGTCAGCCAGCTTGCCCTGGGCCCGTGCCGTTCGCCATCGGGTACCGGGAGCGGCCAGCGATGGGCACTCGAGCCCCCCCAACTACCCCACCGACGCCTCCCAATGCGCACTGTTTTTTTTTTTTTCATAGTGGCTCCTGAAGAAGCTTCGAGTCACGACGTCGTTATTGACGCCGTCGACGAAATAACTGGTGCTGACGGCGTGCTGTATCTGCAGCACCTCGGCGGCTTCAAGTACCTCGTGCGCGTGCGGTCCTCAGCACAAGCCACGAAGTTGTCTGCATCTGGAGCTGTACACCTCGTGAATCAACGTGTGCCGGTAGAACCTGTGGGCCCACCGGTTGTCTTCATCACAGTCTATGGACTGCACCCTTACGTGTCCGACGATGTCCTGATTGCAGCTCTGGCGCCGTACGGAAAGCCCTGTGGTGTTCAACATGTGCATTTTAAGGATAACCCAGGCAAGTTCACGGGCAACCAGGGGGGTTCGGTTGGAAATGTTCACCCCAGTACCGAACTTCATGACTATCCAAGGCCACAAAGTTATGCTCGAGTACCGTGGTATGAAGCGGGTTTGCGCGAAGTGCAACTTGGCGGGCCACATGGCGGCGGCTTGCAAGACACCGAGGTATGAGCGCTACGCCGTCTTCGGACACATGACTGTGGGCTGCACAGCGCCATGCTAACGATGCGGTGGGCGACATGCAACCGTCGACTGCACCCAGTGCAGGACATAATTAGCGGCGGTACAAGAACTACGAGCGGTTCGGAACGAACGCACCATTATAAATGAGCCTAACAGCGCTACCTAGCTGACGCCACCCGGGCAATACAGAGATACCAAACACCCAGTATTACTTACTAAAACCCAGCAGTGGTTCCTGAAATCAAAGAACCGGCGGACGGTTCACCCCAGGAAAAGCTGGCGGCAGCGTCAGCACCCGAGCGCGCATCACAAGCCGAAGCAAAAGAGCAGCGACAAGAAAAGTCATTGCAAGTTTTGCCGGCGTGAATGAACGAGGCACGCAACTGGCCCCGGCAACGATCCCATACAGGGTGAAATAACTGATAACGTTTCACGCTCTTCAGATTTCATGGTTGCTTCGCCGGCTGAGTCTGCAGCTGCGGAAAACGGGTCAACGAGTCCTGCGAGCATTCCGACTCCGGGAAAGTGGCCGGATCAGGTGGATAGCGCAGACTCTTGTCCAAACTCGCCAAGCAGCGCGTCCTACGACACAGGGTCTCCCGAGACGGATAGTCCATCCTCCTCAGTGTTCACGGACAGCCAGCCTACCTGTAGCCAATGCCAGCGGCCGCACCACTCATCAGCAAGTGATAATGATGCGTCTAGGGCATTTAGGATTTCAAAAAAAGCTCGTGTAAACTCGCCCGAGCGGGTCACTGCTGAGAGTGAGTTCTCCGACGAGATGTATTTTTGAATTTCCGGTGGGCAAGATAGCTACGCTCATCCTTCTTAAATTCATGTTCCTTAACATACTCACGCTGAATGTTCAAGGTTTTTGGAACCTGGACAAACAGCGTGAGGTTGTTCACTTTGCACGATCCCGGACGATTGACTTACTTTTCCTACAGGAGTGTAATTTGCGTAACCAGCGTGAAGTGCCTGAGTTTATTGACCGAGTTTTTGTTAAGAGTTTCTTTTTATTTAGTTATTCCCAATGTCGTGGTGGGGGGGTGGTCACTTTCAGGCGCAGTCTGCTGCATGATTGTCATTGTGTCTTCGATACAGAGGGCGGAGTCATCGCGTTTGATTTTTTCTACGGCCAGCGGAAGATTCGTGTCATTAACCTGTACGCGCCTGTGCACCACTCACAATCGAACGACTTCTACGCATCTCTTTCACCTTTCCGTTTATAGAGTCACCCATTGTTGCTTATCGGAGATTTTAATTGTGTTCTGGACCTGGACAGAGACATGCGCTCACTAAGAGAAGTCCGACGGACAATGACGCACACTGTAGAGTTGCAGCGCATTTTATCACAGTTTGACTTGCATGACACAGGGTGTCATTTACATGGAGATTCTTTTGGCTTTACTCGGAAAGGCAGGCTAAGTTGCAGCAGACCTGATCGGGTCTGTGTTCCTGGCGAGCTTTTGACTGTAGTGGTCCAATGTCGCGTACTAGACTTTCCAGCAGATACCGGTTACGTTTCAGACCACCGCCCAGTTTCTGTGGCGCTTTACCTACCCGGTCGATCGAGACCTAGGCGATATCTGGCGTCTTGATGTTTCCGTTCTGCGAGATCTGGCGGCTTCACATGAGGTTAGAGACGCTAGCACGGCGTCGCTGGCAAAACCTGGACTAGGACCGCGTGACTGGGAGCATGTTTTGGAATTACTTTTGTGATCTGTTCACTTCCGAGCTACACACTACAAACCAGGAATACAACACGCGTGTCAACCAGTTTGGCTCCTTCCTCCCGCGGCTTAATGATGAAGAATCGGCCTCTCTCATGCGTCCGACTACTATAGGCGAGGTGCTATCTGTTCTGCAGGGCATGAACACGGGTACATCGCCAGGCACTGATGGCATACCTATTGAATTTTACCGCACTGTCTGGGCAGAAATACACCCCATGCTAATCAAGACTCTAAACGACGCACTTTCTCGGGACATTGTTCCGCGTTCATTCCGAAAGGGTCGGATCGTGTTGCTCCCTAAACCAGACAGGGACGGCCGACGGCCATCCAGCTGGCGCCTCGTTACGTTGCTAAATACTGATTACAAAATCCTGACAGCTATCCTTGTTAAGCGCATTAACCCTCTTATTTCTCAGCTAATTAGCCCCCAGCAGCTTGCTCTGTTCCCGGAAGTAGTATTTTCACATCATTACCACTAGTTCGGACATCATTGAGTTTACTCATTCACGTGAAGCTAAGCAGGTATTGTAGTTAGCCTGGATCAGGAAAAGGCGTTCGATTGTCTTGAACCCTCGTACCTAAATGGGATCCTACGCTGTTACAATTTTCCGGAAGCCTTCACTGAACTCATTCAACTGCTGTACAGCAACATGACTTCGGATGTACTTTTGAATGGAGTTGCTACACCGCCCTTTGCTGTAATCCGGAGCGTTAAGCAGGGTTGCCCGCTATCGCCGGTGCTCTTCGTGCTCGCTATAGACCCTCTGTTGCGACGTGTGGAGGGTTCGGCTTCGGTGCGTGGCCTGGCCCTGTCGGGCGTCTCAAGGGTGAAGGTTACGGCATGCGCAGATAACGTAACGTTGCTCTTGCATGACTCAGACAGCCTGGGGAGCTTGTCTAGACTGAACGCTGAGTACGCCTCTCTCTCTCTGGCGGAAAGTTGAATGAAAGTAAAAGTGAGGTGCTATGTCTGGGGTGTTCTGCTGATACTCTTCCGGACATGCTAACGCGCTCCGAGCATGTGACAATCTTAGCAGTCACATTTTGTGCGGGCGGAGTCTCTCCATCCACATGGCAGAAGATTGTCACAGCAATACAGAAGCAAGTGGCTGCCGTCGCCGCTTCCGCCTTGCCCATGAGAGAGGGGGCATATTTTGTGAAAAACGTGTTGTGCAGTAAGCTATGTTTTTTTGCACGCGTCGCGTTTCCTCCTTCTTCTGTAGTGCGCGAACTACACACTTTGTTGTTTGGCTGGTTCTGGGAGGGCAAAACTGAACTAGCCTCACGAGCCCAGCTTCGTCTTGCGCGCGACTGCGGTGGGTGAAGCATGCCATGCTTGGTATCGTTCTGCAGGGCAATATGTGTTAAATGGGTGAAGAGTCTTGTAGGCGAGGCAGATTGTGTAGGAAGGCCTTTGCTCCTGTACTGGCTTGGGAGCCATCGCCGTTCTTTGGTGCCCCGCGCCTTAGGAAACAGTGCGCCATCAGCAG
>JAJIZL010050717.1:0-11727 GCA_023969395.1 Amblyomma maculatum
CGTGCGGTGCCATTCATTTAGCGCTTCCTTGAACGCCGCACAACACACCACATATGCGGTAGGCATCAGCGACGTTTCAAATTGGTTTACAAGGAATAAAAGGCGCAGTATGTGTTCAAATTCTCCGCGGCCACCATAGCCGGTACATAAGGTGCCGTAGTGGTGGGCTGCAGACCACTGCACAGCCGACGCTTTCGCCTCATCGCACTTTAGTGGTCCTAAAAGCACTCTATGGCATATAAAAAGCTGTCTCTCATTGCTAAAGATGATTGACCACTACAAACTCAGCCAGGGAAACGTACCTCTCGCTACGTATATGCTGGCATAGCTGAACTAAGCCACTGCATTTTATTGCGAAAGCAGTACTACTTTTACTTTTCAGCCCTTCGCGTAGCGAGGCGGTAGCTACCATCGACCTTTAGCGGGACCTTTAGCGCGCCGCCAAGCACAGCTGCGCAAAAATAGGGGTTCGAACTCGCGCCGTCAACTTACGAGGCGGTACCAGCTGCGGCCTATCTCCCGCTTGAGGGAGCGCTACAGCCGGAGTGACGTCCTCCCATCTGCCGCAGAAACAGGGGCCCCAACTCGTGCCGTCGGCGCGCGAGGCAGTAGCTACTGACCGCATGGTCTCCGAGATCACCCTCGCGTACATGCGCGCGGCGGTGATCTCGGGTACCATGCTGACCGCGGCCTAACTCTCGCTCCTTCCACGAGGGGTGCTACAGCCGGAGTGACGTCATTAAATCTGCGAAAAAACAGGGGCCCCAACTCGCGCACGTCTTTCTCTCCCTTTTCATTTTCTTCTCTATTTTTTTCTTCTGTCTGCACGAGGCAGCGGAGGTGGCTCAGCTACAGAGCCAGTAGCAGGCCCGTGCATTTTCTTTTCCTTCTTCCTACAGCCACAACAACAACATCAACAACGCGCCGTCGGCTCGCGAGGCGGTAGCTATCAACCGCGGAGCTGCAGTTCTGCCACATGCTCCTAAAGCTAAGAAGAATTATGGGGCTGCAGCCGCAGCTACCACCGGGGGTGCAATGTTGGATACTATAGGAGGTGGCCTAGCGGAAGGTGGAACCATCGCAGTCTTCAGGGATGCTTCCATTTCTGCTGGCGTAAAGAATGCCATTGCAGCCGTTGCCGGAGCGGCAGTTTTACATTCTGCCTTAACCTCACCCACAACCAAGTATATAGTTGCAGCCACGGCACTCCTTGCCTCGCTACTAGTTATACATAGAATAACCAGGTAGCACACCGCAATAAACAATAGTTGAACCATATGCCGTGGCCAGAGTGAATCACTTCATAACCATAAGCATAACCACAAGCACCACAACCAGCTACACCACCAGCTGAACCTAGGCGTAGCCATAGCTATTGGTTTCGAAATTACCAGGCTTAACCCAGCTAAGCCACTGCCCATTTTTTCGCTATATGCAAGGAATTAATTCGGGCTGGGGCGAGTCTAGGGTGGCCTCCAGTCTGGAACGACCTTTTGAGCTCGCGTGACGAGGGCCAGTTGAGTAGTTTTTCTTGGGCTGGCCAACAGCTTGTCCCATTCCTCCACTACCCCGCCGGGGTGGCGCAGTGGTTACCGCGCTCGACTACTGTTCCTAAGGACGCGGGATCGAATCCCGGCCTCGGCGGCAACTTTTCGATGGAGGCGAAAAGCAAGGCGTCCGTGTGCTGTGCGATGTCAGTGCACGTTAAAGAACCCCAGGTGGTCGAAATTTCCGGAGTCCTCCACTACGGCGTCTCTGATAGCCTGAGTTGCTTTGGGACGTTAAACCCCACAAACCAACCAACCATTTCTCCACTGAGGGAGCTGGCAAGAGTGTCTTTAGGGAGGATTGCTGGCGCATTCCCACAGTATATGGTCTTGAGTGGCCTGCGTCCCGTCACCGCAGTGCCGGCATACAGGGTTGAATTGTCTGTTCGTAATTAACGATAATCGTTAGGGGCTAAGAATGGCCTTTGTTTGTAGGCGTCTGAGTGTCGTGGCTTGCGCCCGGTCGAGGTCGGGGTGAGGGGCGGGGTACGTGTATCTTAGCTCGCTATAGAAGTTATCTCCGTGTATGTGCACGGCGTCTCGACAGGCGCGTCCGTTCCCGATAGATCTCCCGTCTCCCGGTTGGTTAAGCCTCCGGCTAGACGGTCGACCCCTTCGTTTCCGGAGTTACCCGCGTGAGCCGTAACCCGTACGAGATTGAAGTGATTGAGAGATCGGTTGCGCAGAATTCGCGCCGCGTGTGCGCTTACAGAATTTTTGGCGAAATTTTGAACGGCGCTTTTTGAGTCGCTTAAAACAGTTTTTGTGCAGGGATCCGCGATGGCCAATCGATAGCTACTTCCTCTGCCTCGCATATGGAGCTAGCATGAAATCATCATCATCATCATCATCAGCCTGATTATACCCACTGCAGGGCGGAGGCCTCTCCCATATTTCTCCACTTAACCCGGTTCTGTGCTAGCTGCATCCACTTGACCCCTGCGAACTTCTTAATCTCATCCGCCCACCTAACTTTCTGCCGCCCCCTGCTACGCTTTCCTTCCCTTCGAATCCAGTTTGTTACCCTCAGCGACCATCGGTTATCCTCTCTTCGCACTACATGTCCTGCCCATGTCCATTTCTTCTTCTTAATTTCTACTAGAATGTCGGTAACTTGAGTTATTTCTCTGACCCACTCTGCACGCTTTCTATCTCTTAATGTTACCCCTACCATTTTTCGTTCCATAGCCCTCTGGGTTGTCCTCATGAGCATGAAATGGTATGGTGTTAATGAAGGTTGACTTTGGAGTGGCCATACATGCACGTATGCTCCGTTTTGATGTGTTGAGCTGCATCCACGTACACTGCTTGTGGATCATCTTCGTACTGTTTCTCAAGGGTCTGTGCTCTTGCCTTCCTGCGGGCATCATGTCTGCCTGGTAACATGGTTTTGGCTATTGGTTTAACAACTAGTATGCTAGTAATGTCAGCCGATAAATGGAATGTTGCGCACACCTCCTCAGTGGCGTGTACGTGGAGCTTGTCGAGAATTACGCGCCCTGCAAGGCTGTGTGACCAGCGGGTCACTTGTGCTGTCTTAAGGGCTTCAATTAGTTCAGGTAGCGTGTTAAAAATTCCCAACATCAATAGTCGATCCGAGTTAGCGTATACTGGCAAGCCAAGGGCCGCTTTGTATGCTGTTTTAATTATGCTATTAAGTGCATCTTCGTCCCTACGACGCAGATGATAGTACGGGCAAGCGTACATGATTCTGCGTATCATGAAGGCTTGAATGATCCTGCACAGGTTCGCTTCTCTCATACCCCTGCAACGTGTGTCAATGCGTTTCACCAGCCCACCTATCTGGTGCGCCGTGACGCGTAGCCGGCGTATAGCTTCTGTGTTCTGCGTATTATTCCGAATCAACATTCCGAGAACTCTTATCGTGGCTACCGGGGGTATCCGATGGTTGTCAATGTGTAACTGGATAGGTTCTCGAGAATCTGGTTCTGCCTGTGAAGCTTGTTTGTTCCTTATTACTAATAGTTCTGATTTAGCCGGCGAACAGGTAAGGCCGTTTTCCTGGACGTAAGACTGTACCGTGTCGATAGCTAGTTGTAATGACTCGGTAATCTCTCCATCGGAGCCAGAATTGGTCCATGTAGTGATGTCAAAGAACTGTGAGTTGAGCTAGTTGGTGCATCATTTTTTTTTTAAATACACAGCGCAACAAACATAGGAAAAGCGAGTAGCCGGGAACAGCGCTGACTATCAACTGCATGATTTATTGAAAGAACACAAATATATACAAAAAACAGGCGTGTGCATTGGGTCGAGTATGGAACCAATTTTAAGTGAAATTTATCTAAGTTGTGTTGACAAAGCCATCAAAAATAATGTTCCTCCCTTTGTAAAAAAAGTGTTCAGATACGCGGACGATTACCTTCTGTTTGTAGAAGCGCACGACCTTTCAAAGTGCGTCGAAGACGTTCTAAAAGTTTTTCAAGACTGTGGAAATGGCCTAAACTTCACATTCGAAACCCCGTTTTGTGATATTTTTCCCTTTCTTGATTTAAGGTTAAATTTAGGGCAAAATCACGTCTGCTGGGCGTTTGCACCAAAATCGAAGAAGCCTTTGCTCAATTTTAAATCTGGCCATTCGAAATTAGTGAAGTGTGGTATAGCGGTGTCATGCATAGGGCCATCAATTGTCAAATCTTGCCACCATGCCATCATGTATAGCTTCAAAGATCAGATAGACAGATTGAGATCAGCAGGCTTCCCAGATGACGTAATCTTGCTTGCTTGCAACAAGGTCCTGAAAAAAGTAAAGGCCTCTAGAATACGACAGGATCCTGAGACACTCCGTAAAAAGAAAAATATTGCCGTCATACCGTATGTGCATGGAATTTCGCATCGCTACGGCAAGTTGTACATAGATATGGAGTACAGGTCATGTTTTCTTCGCCCATAAAACTTGACAGACTTGCGCTAAAGTTGACCGAAATAAATGACAAAAAACGACGTGCAGGCCGTGGGGGATGCCAGGTAAAACATAATGTAGCTTTTCTTCCGTGCACAGAAGATGTGGTGTACAGAGTACCTTTTACTTGCGGCAAAGATTACATTGGTCAATCAGGAAGGTGTCTTAACATAAGGCTAAGAGAAAATGAAAACTCCCTAGAAAAAGCCCCGTCATCGAACTTGGCACTACACCCCAAGGAATGTAGCCAAAAGCCCCCTTTGCACCCTCCTTGCACTCCCCTGTTCAAAGAAACTACAGTTTTGTACAAGCACAGAGAGAAATTAACACGAGAATTAAAAGAGGCCTATCTCATTCACAAGAATTCTGACACATGCGTAAGCACCCGATCTGTTATCATTCATCCCCGAGAAATCTCATATCTTGACGAGACTGGTTAAAGTGAAATGTTGTTTAATCTGCGAACATGCGCACTTCGTTGTCAGAGCATTTTTGTATATATCCGTGTTCTTTCAATAAATCATGCAGTTGATAGTCAGCGCTGTTCCCGTCTTCTTGCTTGTCCTATGTTTGTTGCGCTGTGTATTTAAAAAAAAATGGTGATGTCGTCGGCGTTTATGGAATGATGTATGTGTGGAATATCATCTAACAGACGCGGGAGGCCGCTCATAGCGATGTTAAAGAGAAAAGGTGAAAGTACGGCGCCTTGCAGTGTTCCTCTCGTCCCTGGTGTAATTTTGTCGCCAGTTTTGTCAACGAAATGGAGTGTAGCCGTACACGCATTCAGAAAGGCAGTGATGTAGACGTATGTCCGTTCGCCTACGTTTAACTGTGAGAGGTGAGTGAGGATGGAAGCGTGTGACACATTGTCGAAGGTATGTGTCTCTTTGCAATTTGTATCTAAATGTCTTGTTGAATTTGCCACATGATGTTCTGAGTCGAAAGACCTGCTCGAAACCCAATCATGGACGGGGGAAATGTGCCTTCCGCATCGGTGTGCATAAGGAGCCTGTTTAAGACAACGTGTTCCATTACCTTCCCGACACATGACATTAGCGAGGTTGGGCGGAGGTTCCCCATCTCGAGTGGTTTGCCCGGTGTAGGTATGAAAATAATTTTAGCGTGCTTTCATTCCTCTGGGACGCTGCCCTCTGTCCAGTACCTGTTGAAGAGGTCCATAATAGCCTCTACTGACTGGTCCTCTAAATTGCGCAACATCTTATTGGTGATGCTATTTTTCCCCGGTGCCGAGATGGTGTTAATTTGGTTAAGAGCAGCTCTGATCTCCGCTACGGTAAAGACGCTAACCATGCGAGGATTATCCAATCCTGAGTACCCATCTGGCATGGTATATCCTGGGAGGTGTTAATGTATTTATCTTTTAATGTGGTCATGAGCTCTTTGTCGGTGCCTTGGAAAGATTGCGAGATCCTATGTAGGTTCTTGTGGGATTCGGCCTTAGTTCTCGTAGGATCCAGTAATGTCTAAGTAAAACCACGTTTTCTTGTTGCCCAGTTGCTCATTAAGGCGGTCGCAAGTCTGATGCCAGTGTTCTCGGCTAAGTTCTCACGAGTAAGCCTCGATTTCCTTTTCAAGCCGGGTTAGTCGAATTTTTAAACGTCGGTTGTGCTTATTTTTACGCCATCGAGCATGGATACATCCTTGTGCTTCAATCATGTCCACTACCTTAGCGTCCGGGCTGGGACTGCTGTACTCCAGGGTAACAGTTTTTGAAGTGTTTGCGGCGTCTTGCAACAGACGCTACGTCCATTGTCTTAAATCTACTATACCTTCCGCTGGCCTTTGCGAGCGCACATATCTAAAGGCGTCCCAGTTCGTGTGCTTCACTTCCTGACGACGCATTTTGCAATGCGTGGCTCGCAAAGTGGTACATAGTACATAGTGGTCGCTTCCTATGTTTGTATTTAGGTTTTCCCATCTCGCATCAGGGATATTTCTGGCAAAGGTAAGGTCAGGGCACGTATCCCTGCTTACACTGTTACCAATGCGCGTAGGTTTATCAGGGTCGACGAGTAAGGTATAGCGCCTGGGCTGTCTCCCATAATTTAGCTCCATTTCTACTGTTAACTGAGTAGCCCCATTCTGCATGGGGTGCGTTAAAGTCTCCAACAGTCAGCAACATTCCATTATGAGCGGCTACATGCGCCTTACGGAAGAGTGTGGCTATTTTCGTGCTGTTGTCTTTAGGTGGACTATATACGTTTAGAATGTAAAGGGGAGATTGTGTTCGTTTGTTCGGTAGGATTTGTATAAATGTATGAGAGACCTCTGGTGTTTCCAAATCTAGTTGGTTTGCAGGTAGATTACGGTTTACAAGTGTGGCTGTGATCGGCCGGCGCTCAGCCGACACTTTCTCATTGTATGCTGTATACCCTGCAAGCTTTACTTCTGTATTCGTCTCTTGGAAGTGCTATGACTACCGGTCTGTTTGGTTGGGCCAAAACAGCATATTCCAGAGCCTTGCGCTTGGCTCGGAATCCCCTGCAGTGCCATTGCCACGTTATAACAGGTGTACTAGCCATCGCGTATCGGGTAAGGTTCCGCTCGCGCGGGTTGCAATACGCTGAATCGGAGAAGGCTGCTGGGAGACGGACGCGCCGAAGCACCGTCGGCTGGGCGTGAGAATGCAGTGTGGGCGGGAGGCAAAGAGCCTGCATTCGGCGTTGGAGATATCATCAGGTTGCTAGGGGATGTTCGGGCGTCAACCCTGGTTGTAAGCGTGTCGAGTTTATCTAGGACAGTTTCGAAAGTAGTTGGAAACTTTGCCACTGTGTCAGTTACTTTGTTAAGCTGTGATATTAATTTCTGGATAGTTTCCTCCACCTTGGCGAGTCTTTGGTCTATTTTTGCAAATCTCTCTTCATAATTAGTCTCTAAGTCACCTGTATTTAGCCGAGGTACCAAAGGTGCCTTTCGTTTGTTACGGCGGTTTTGATCTACTTCCATGTCCTCATTGCGGGTGACTTCAACGCGAGCGCAAGCCACAGACGACTTTTCATTTTTGATTGCGCATTTGCAGTTTCTAGCTGTTTGATTTTTGCGTTAGACTGAGCTAACTGTTGTTGCAGTTGTCGGACTAACTCTGTCAGCTCCCTTACCTGTGGGTCGGGTGCTCGGCGTTGCTTGTCGTCTGTAAGTGGCGTCTTCCATGCCATATGTTTGGCAGGTCTTCCTTCTTCTCCGGAGTTGGAATTGGTCCGCGAGCTGCGTCTCTGTGACGACGACCTTCTCCTATCTCTGCTCCCACTGCGTCCACGTAGAGGGGGAAAAGAGTCATCTCTTGGTTCCTGCGGCTAAAGCGGTTGTCTTGTGGTTGGGTCAGTTGGCGAACGGCCGCTTGGCGAAATGCCTGGGTCAGTGGCAGTGTCCGTGGGGGATTGTGAGGATTTGGGCCTGTGGCTAGGCACGAAACGGTATTTGCAACTTCTGCTGACTGTTCGATGTTAGCCTTTGCATACGATGCACATGCCTTTACAGTTAGGTGGTTGGCCGGCTGGTGGGGAGTCGTGGGCGACGCCGCAGCGGCGGCACGTAGGTATTCGTGGTTGGGGGCACACGTCCGCTCGGTAACCCAGCTTGCGACAGTTGAAGCACGCCTCCAGGCGAGACTTCAAAAGGAAGACTTCGAAAGTAAACCCCGAGTGGAATGAAAGCGGAAAGAGAGAAATGGGTGCCGTAGTGGATATGTCAAGGATGTGACGTCACGCAACCGGAAGTAGAGCCGAGAAAGGGCATAGAATGAGACTGGCGCGCAATGTGAAAGTACCAAAAACCTAAATAGGCAAACAATAAGTGAATTAGGCAACTAGAAACAACCAGAAGCGACCAACAGTAGCATCCGCGCCTTCGCATTACTCCAATGCAGATTCTGCACTGCTTTTTTAATTTTTTTAGCTATCATTGCATGGCGTCTATCCAGATAAAAAAGTCCAATCGGACAGTAATGCACCCTCTTTGGTGGCTATAGAAAGTGAATGGCTGTCTTCTGTCAGGCGGGACCGTTCAGCGTGTTGTATTTGCTTGCTTGAAAGACACACGACCGCGCATCGATCTCTACGTTTTTCAAAAGTTAGGCATATCTAAACAAGAGGCAAAGAATTAGGCAATTGGAGCACCAGCAAGTCCCGCATTGTCAAAGTGGCATCACTTTCTTGAGCCAGGGCGTACGTTAATTCAGCTACATGAGTTTGAGAAAATTAGCCCTTGTGACTATACAAAAGAAATAAGCTATGTTAAGCAGACCTACAACAATTTGAAACTGGCAGATATAAAAGTACTTTGGTAAGAATAGGTCCAATAGGTTTCTAGATAGACAGCCATTTCGATGGGCCATGAGCAATGAGAGGGAGCTGCTCTTGCTAACGAAATATTGGAAATTTAATATGGCGGTTTAACCTACAGTGACGCATCTGAAAATAAAGATTCCTTCTTTGATGGTTATCGGAAACTCGTAGGTGTTGTGCGGGCCGAAATGGAGATCAGACTTCAGTCGCTTGCTCAAAGCCGTTCCTAAACTTAACGATGAGCAGCGTGCTGTAGTAGATGGATCTATCACTTTTTGCGAGGTGCAGGGTTAGAAATACCCTGGGCCGGATGGCATTACTAGCACTTTTACAGAACGTTTCTGCTTTGCCTTGCACCCGTTTTACAGGAGGCTTTTCAATCATCTTATGAGGCTGGTTTTCTGCCTCCAACGTTCTGTTCAAGGCATACTATATTCGTACCAAAAAACAAAGATAGCATTCCGCTTAATACGTTTGAAGGGTATCGTCCTTTTATTCCTGCAATGCAGATTACAAAATTTTCGCTGTGTTCTTTGGTGCCGTATGCAGCAAGTAGTCACAAACTTAAAAGAAATACGTCAGATCTGTGGCATTAGAAGCCACAGTATACAAACTCATATCCATATTTTACGTTGGGCATTCCAGACAGTATCATATGAGACTGACAAGGCAGCTCTAATTCAGACTGACTTTGCAAAAGCGTTTGATATAGTCGGTCTCGATTTCTTGCTCGCGATCTTTATGCTTGCAAATAGTGGAGATATTATGCTCAAAGGAATAGGGCTGTGCTGTAAGGATTTCTATGCAAGGCTAGTTGTTAACCAAGAGCTAAGCAAACCGATTCCACTGAAATGAACGAAAGGTGTCCATTGTCACCTTTGTTATTCGCCCTATATCTGGAACCCCTTTTTCTCAGTGGTATTAACTGCACTACTATTCGGGTTTTATCCCTGGCTCAATATTTTTTTAAAATCTTGGCCTATGCTGATGATGTGGCCGTTTTTTGTTCTGACAAAAGGAGTGTACTCAAGGCTTATCATTTAACAGAAAAGCTTTGTGTCTATAGACAAATCCAACGGTTTCTAGTTGCGTCAATGGGGTACGAGGCCGAGCCTTTTTGGGGACATAGGTTCGCATTGTGACTCCATACGCTACCTTGGTGTTCTTCTTCATCAGATTCGCAACCGTGGGACATATAGGGAATCAGAAATCCTTGCTATTAGGTGAGAAACGCAAGCGTTCATCGGTAGGAAAGTTTCGATGCTTGCTCACGCGCAAATCTGGAAAAACATTTAAATTCTTGCCTGTAAAGCTTGCCTACGTTCTGCAAGTTGTACAATGTGCGAGAAGGAAGGTGAAGACGAACACATAATATTTTCGACTTTCATATGGTGCTCTCATGGAAACCAATGCGTGTGAAAACCTGTTTCTTGTGATAGTTTGGCGGATTAGGCCTTGTTCACTTGCTCGTACACCAGCTGGTTTCGCTCTTTTTTATTTTAATTGGCAAAGCATCCCTCTTTAGCCTCTGCATCCTAGTTCAAGAAGTCTGGTGAATTGTCCTAACTTTCATTTCTGTATTGAGGGTATGACCATGGAGCCTGAGAACTCCCGGCATTCGATCACTGTGGGTGCGAGGCGTCTATAGGCCACATTCTTTGTGAGTGCCCCATATACAGCGAGGAAAGACAGTGTGCGCTGGAGCATCTAGATGGACGCTCATTGACTGACATTAAGATTTTACTTCCCTTGCCACGGCGATTGTCTCCAGTGAAGGCCTCCCAGGCACTGCTATGTTTTATGAAAAGCGCAGGCCTAATCGAAAGACTGTAATTTTGCTGTTATTTTGTGATATGACTATGACGTGATGTGATGTGACATTTCTGTGATGTGACTGTACTAACTTCACCCATCCCTTTCTCAACACTTTTATATTCATTCACCCCTTTCCCCCAGTGCAGGGCAGCAAACCGATTTCTTTTACGGGTTAACCTCCCTGCCTTCCTCCTCCTCTTCCTCGCTGCGTCTTAGTTCTCATGTGCCTTATCTATTCGCACAGAATGGAAGGCGCTTGTAGAAACCTAAATGGGGATTTCTTAAATGAAGTTACGGACACGTTTAATTACCTCGCTTCACGCGTTTCTTTAGATTTACCTGTATAGCCTATGCAGAAGGCGGATGATCAGGGTTACTACTGAGCTTTTTGCCGATACCTTTGTATCGGCAACCTTGTAAGGAATTTTTGACTCTAGCCTTTAAAGCGTATAAGCAAGTATGCGTTCAGTGGGCTGCAAAAACCTTCGTTTTTTTATACTGCACATATCAAAGCTCCCTGTTAAGGCAATGGCTTCACGCCAAGCAAATATTTGCGCCATGGTCCGTGAATTGCCGCCTGTGTAATACGCCAGAATGCATTGACAGCTGCCTTATTCAGTGCCGTGATGTTGTGTTTTTCTGGGACGTATTGCAACGGGTACTAACAAAAGGAGGTTGAAATCACACCGTATAGCATTCTTTCTTTTAGTCCGTTTAGAACTCTGATGTGTCTTATGATTTGTTTATTTTGATGGGGCTATTTAGCTTACGGAAAAGCTGAATGATAGACCGTTATGCTTAACCACGGCTATTATCGAAGCTTTTGTTACGAGTACAGTGCACGTTGGTGCGGGAAGTGTAGGCTGCACTGGAAGAGCCGCCTAGTTGGCTACCCGCATCTCAATGCTTGTGTGTGACGTACATAATTTTGACATTTGTTATGGTGGGTAATTACAGGGTTGCAGCGGGCTTGCATTGTGCAGCCTGATGATTTGAGGCATCAGCGGTGTTAGTTTCTATTCCTGGATAGTTTTCCCTTGTAATAAACAAAGGACAGACTAAAATACCCGCGCGTCGTAGTCTCTTAAGGCGCTCGGATGGGGATTGGAGAGGTAGGAGTTCGATTCTCGCTGGATCA
>JAJIZL010050719.1:0-14801 GCA_023969395.1 Amblyomma maculatum
AGGTTCCTCAGAAAAATGTTTTGCAATTTTTAGATTTAAAGTTGACTTTTAATATGAATCATGTGTGTTGGCAGTACTCTCCTAGGAGTGTAAAGCCTCTTTTAAACTACAAGTCATGTCACTCCAAACTTGTTAAATCTGGAATAGTAACAGCTTGTTTTAGGATGGCTGTCAATAAGTCTTGTGCACATCAAATGTATAATAGCCTTGAAATCCAAGCTAATAGATGTAGGGAGGCTGGTTATCCAGACTCAGTGCTTGTAGCTAGTGCTGATAAGGTTCTGCGTTCTCTGAAGTGTTCCGGACAGATAGAAAGAAAAAATGAAAGAAATAAAATTGCAGTTGTGCCTTATATACATGCATTATCACATCGGTTTAAAAAAGTAGGCGCAAAATATGGCGTACAGGTGTTGTTTTCAGCCCCTAATAAGATTGGCAAGGTAGGTGCAGCGGTTCAAAGAAAGCTGGGGGGCACAAGAAGTAAGAACAGATGCCAGGTCAATCACGCCAAGAGTTTCATTAGTTGTAGGATGGGTGTAGTATACCAAATACCATTGTCCTGTGGCCGTACGTATATTGGGCAGACAGGCCGTTGCATCAACATTAGGCTGATGGAGCATGCGCAGTCCTTAAAAAAGAATGATACTAACTTAGCAAAACATTGTAACGCGTGTGAGTGTGTACCTTTCTTCGTTGATACTAATATATTGTTTCTTCATAAAGACCAGACTACTCGAGAAATCGCCGAGGCGTTCCATATTAACCGAAAGCAAAATGTTTGTGTTAGTAAAACGTCCGTCGCATTGACAGAAAATGAGATGACCATGCTGCACAATCGTTAGTGCGTCGGCAGTTTTCACCACGTGCGTGTGATGGGGGGAGTTTTACTGTGTTGATATAGATTTTTATGCATTTTTGACTATGCTCATGTGGGTACAACAAGTGTGTGTACTTATATATATACTCTTCCGTTCTTCGAATAAATTCAGTTGTCAGTTCTGCGCCGTCGTTGTCCACTTCTCCTCTTTGTCTCGTCTTTTTGCGCAATATACATCACTGTCCATCAAGCCGCCTTCTCCGGAGTTGACGCTGCCTGGGTCAGGAGAGCTGGTGCAGCAGCTGTGTAAGGCATGAAAACAAATGACTACATGGCACCTGCCAATTACACAGCACAGCGCCAGGAATTACAGCATCATGCATTGCCCCATGAAATGAAAAAAAATCAGCAGCACCAGTTTCCTGCTACAATGACCGCTTCCATAATAGCACCAGCATCGATTAATGCTTTCTCCGTGTGCCTTGTGTACGTGTTTTCATTGCTCTGCTCCTCTAAGAGTACACTTGAGGAGGGCTCCTGTGGGGGTGGAGAGGGTGACGCATTTGGCAAACTGAGCAGAGAGCCAACACAAAAATTGCCATAATTCAGAATCTCATGCCTTCAGTCATGAGTAAGCTTTGCGGTGGTTTTCGAGCCGCACATCGCTGTCGGCACACTGTGCTCACCGCGAGGAGTGGGTGGTGGCCTTCCAGCCATAAGTAAACCCCCCTGCCATGACAAAATGCATGAATGCCCTTTGTATCCTTGCGAGTACTATGTGTGTTCTGATGATAAAAACTTTTAGATGATACTAATCATTTTCGTGATCCCGTGAATTTCGTTTCCCCGAGATTTTATTGTATTCGTTCATGTGACTATAAACCAAACAGGCAAGCTAAAATCGGGATATATTTTATCCACGCCAACACAACAGGGGGAAGGATATATTTTATCCACGCCAACACAACAGGGGGAAGGAGTTTTGCCGTAACACTTCGCTAGGTTAAAAACTGTCGAAGTGGTTTTGCTCATAGCGTGGTCCAAATTTATCGGCCTTCATCAGCATCAGATGTCGGGGTTGTGTAGCACTATGATGAAAGGAATTCAGTTATTTACATTTCCCATTCCCATTGCCTCTGCGATAAGTGTCGTCGTTCCATCCACTTGTGCAAAATACAGGTTTGCCTTTTCATGACCTCATGATGCATACAGTTGGTTTAGCTAACCCAAGACATAAGCACAAGCTGTTTCAACAGCAAACATTATTTAGATCTGATAGGCTCCTAAGCAAATGATTATGCTGGGAATCACAATACAGCTGTACATATTCCATGGTGCTGTTTGAGAAAACCATTTTTGCGCGGGCAGAAGCAACTTTCTGGAAAATTTAGTGTAATGGTCGAACCGTTTTAAAGCTGAGTCAAATATCTGATATGCTGGGCAAACTGGGAGGATGTTGGTAGATATAGAATCATGCCATCAAATTAGTGTTAAATCATAATTAAGCGCATCCTTCAATCGACTGATTCATGCTACACCTGCCGACATCATGCCCACAAAGATCGCAGACAAACGCAAACCCAAAGATGCGAATCAGCCTCCATATCGATGCCTACGCTATTATTTTTAAGCAAGATAGAATAGAATGGCAACTCGTACGTGTACGAATATTCTTCCGGACCATTCATGGCTTGCGTAACGGCATAAAACTATCTCATACAAGTACGTGCAGGAACAAGAGAGTCATGTTCGCTACAAGCAGTCTTCAATGAGTGTTCACTATTTAGGAAGAGCACCTACAACCAGTGTTACATCCACTTACATTTCTGGCACCCAGTGCTGCCTAATTTGAAAGCAGTAAATTGGAGCTGTTTGGTGCAAATTTTGTCTTTTTTGTTTCTTCAAAATTGTACAGCTATTCTGGTTCGCAAAGTTTGCCGCATTTTGTACAAAGGTCGCATCAAAGTGAATTCTTATCAATCATATTTTCAGTGACGAGATTCTACAACCCTTGATAAACCAGGTTGAAAAATGATTTACAATTACCGTGATTTCCCAAAACATATCTTCCACTTAATATACACACCTTGTGGGTGGAGCCGCAGGTCGGTGACAGCCTTCCTAGCTGCAATTTCCTTTGCTTCGTTAGCTGTGGCAGCTTCACCGGGGTACGACGGGAAGCTGCGGTCTCCCAACCGCTGCACGGCCATCCAGACTAGCTGATCATTTCTGTGGTCGCTCAGGTGCTGCAAGGTGGTGTACCGGTGGTGGAGGCCTTCCTGAAGTGCATATTCGAAAACGAGCCGGCAGCATGAGAGCCTGAGGTTCCGGCTCAAATTCAGAACCCCGCTGGATTGGCTGAAGCATGTCCATATAGAAGCTGTAAAGGTATTGAAAGAACTGCGAGTGCCAGTAGAAGTGAACACCGGTGACATGTCTATGCTTAAGGTGGTGCCAAAGATAGTAAAAATTTGCTTTCAAGTCGAAAGTTTTTCTAGGCTTATGAAAAGAAACCCGTGCGCGAGAGTTGTGAGCGAGGGTTATGCACGAGATCGGTTAACGCCTCCTATTAGGAAGCATTATATCCGTGCGCGAGTTTTCGCGAGATGTGTTCCTGTTTTGAACGCCAAGCGGCAGGAGCAATGGTGTACCGTCCAAACTCACACCTGCCAGAGAAGGGTTGAGAGACACTGCCCCTTTCCTTTCCTGTGAACCATTTATAATTATATATGGCGCTGCAACGAACGCAGATAAGAGGCAAACAGTGAAATGCAAACGATAGAAGAGGAAGGGATAGGCTTTCACCATTCTCCTCTTACGAGACATCTAAGAGAACCTCTAAATTGTGTTCAACGTAGCAAACCAAGTGCAGTAAGACACGACGCATGGAATGGAGTCAAACAGCTTATCTGCTACATCTATCTAGTGCTGCTTGCTAGCAAGAAGCCTAAGGAGAGTTGAGATGTGCAGCTAACCCAGCAAGTTTTTGACTGCGTGGTATCAAATGCCATCACTGCAGGGCAAGCACAAAAGTGCTTTACATAAAAGGCATGAGTTGCGGGCAGATATTCGCTGCTATGATTGGAACACCACCAAACTTGATGCCAGGCCCAAACCACTTGGCCGTTACACATTAGAACTAAGAACACGGGAACAAGCACAAGAAAAAATAAGGCGCCCACAAAAATTGCAGTCAAGGCATAAATCACTCGGTATATATTGTTAGGAGCAGCCAATACCCAAACTTGGGATTTCGATATAATTATTTAGACTTTAGTGATGGCTCCGACTAACGATCTAGTACTACGAGAAGACGCTAAGCGGAGCCCCATATGTGCAGCCCTTTTTACGAAACTACATTCCACTTCCCCCTTTAGCATCTAAATATGTGAAAGACCAGCACGCAGCATATATGTAAAGACATGTCGTCAGTGCATATACCTCCTACTATTTGGTACTTCTGTGCCTTGGTGCAAGCTATGTTAGAAAGATAAAAATGTACAGCAATTAAACCTGGCTATATTGAAAGTGTAAAACAGTCGGCAGTTGTTCGGTACATCCAGGTTTTTTATTATTTCACGTGACTTGAAAGGACAATACAGAATGTAAACCAAAATATTGAAATGCAGGAAGAGGCACCTTTAGTGTTTACAGTAAACGCTCATTATTTTTCTGTCGTGCTAGGGAGGAGTCAGAGACATGACAGTGGTAATGGCTCCTGTCTGCTGGTGCATTTTGAGATCCTTGTTCATATGCACGAGCAGCATTGCAATATGCGTGATTCATGCGCTGTGGCCTAACCTGATCACTGGTTATTTGGGCAGATAACATTCAAGATCAGGAAGACCAGATGTACTGTTCCTCTCATTTTGGTTCTTATGCAATGCTTGCACTTCATTTCTCGGAGTATACTGACTATGAACTAAAAAAACGGTGAAACAATGCGTACATTTTATGTTCGTTCTGGAATTCTTATATATAACAACAGTAGCATAAAAATGAGAATATGGACGCAAGCATATAATTCTTCGAAACATGTTCCAGATTAATTTTCGTGGAACCTGGGGAAGTGAAGGGCTACAGCCGTGTTAGTCAAACACGCCGCTGTTGCCCCCCCCCCCTAAATCAGCAGACTTCTCAGTTCCTACAGCGATTTATATGATTACCTTTGGACTGCGACTACCGCTGCGCACATGCAAAATTGGACAATATTGGGAGATGCTGAGATAGCTGAACCTACGCTCAAGCATGCTTATATGGACGACAAGTTCCCTCGGGACGGAGCCTTGCAGGTCCAAAATTAACAACCAATAACCGTGAATGCACGTGGCAAGCAGATATAGATACACATGTGCTCACAGCCATGAGACTACACCCAGCACCATCCAGTCGCATTAGGTTTAAACATTTGAACTATTTATGCCCTATTGGCACATATAACAGCCTGCTGTTCTCCCTACGGTGGACGCCAGCGGTTTAATAGCCCACCTCTCAGGCCAACCGCCCATCTCTGGGACTTCAAGTTTGCTATACGTGAGGACAACTTTCTTTGAATCTTGATGTCACAGGTTTCACAAGTGCATATTTGGCAATTACTATGAACCAGAGAACCGGCCAGACAGCTGGCAGTAATAACAGACGATTGGGGTACGCATGGTGGTACGTGATCTTCGGCACACTGTTGGATAGAATGTAATAATGCGCTGGGCGAACTGCGGAACGTATTCAGGTGTAGTAGAAGCCTAGATAGCATTTTCATAATAACCCAATGCATAAAAATAGCCAGGACGGATAGTAGACCGCAAGCCTTTCTGGACATAAGTGGTGTACACGACAGCATAAATAGGGAACTTCTGTTGAAGATACTCGATCGAATCTGAAGGCATCGGTAAAGAATTATGTGAATTGCTAAAGGAAGTATACAGAGATAATTAAGTTGGAATTTCATGGTAGGGGTTAAGAATTACGACTACTGTCAAGGTATGCAAAGGACTAAGGAAAGGAAGTCCGCTATCATCGATGTTGTTCATGATTTATATGAAGAATAGAAAAAAAAAGTCGGCAAGAACCTCTCGTATAAGCTAGGTGGAACGGAGGTATAGAACAAACGCTTCCAGGATTAATGTACGCGAACAACATTGTTCTATTAGCCAATAGCTAAGAAGATTTACACGCATTGGTTAATATATGTGGATACGAGGATATGCAATCGGCGTTACCTTCAGCGAAGTTAAGCCGGGTCTGATGGTATTCAGCGATTTCACCAATAAAAATGTTACAATACAAGGGAGTCAGATACCAAGACTGACAGAATACAAATATCTCTGGATATGGATAAACCAAAGTCAGGTATACATGGAAAAAACATGAACATGCCACTAGGACAATGAGATACACGAGATGCATACACACTATGCACAGATGCACAGGGCACTATAAGGGTACAACATATATGTAGTGCTAAAGGTATTTATTTATTTTTTTTATTTATTATAGTGCTACCGGGGCTAATCTTCGGGAACGCGGTTTTGTGCTTTAGGACTGAAGTTCAGTGGAGGCAAGAAATAAATCTGAGATCTGTGGGCAGGCTAGCACTTGGAGTCCATGACAAAACTACAAACGAAACAGTACAGGGTTATATGGCTGGGCGTCCTTAGAGGTAAAGGAGGCTAAAAGCAAAATAATGTACCAAGAACGCCTCAGGAAACTGGACGACGATAGGTGGGCAGCTAAAGTATTTAAATACTTATACCAAAATGAATTGACTCCCAGTGGCGGAAAAGGACAAGATAAGTAGCCAGTAAGTACTTTGGAAGGTAGGATGGAGAAATAAAGAATATGAAATAACAATTAGCGAACACAGTGGGAAAAAGACTGGAATAATTCAATGAAAAAGAAGCCGACCCTAGACATATACAAAAAAATGGAACTCTGATTGAGAAGGAAACCTTCTATGACAACTCAAGAGGCAGCGGCCTTCTCTTTGAGGCTAGATCAGGATGTCTTAGAACCTGAAGCTACAGAAGAAAGTTTAATCAAGAACAGGAAACTTGTGCTATCTGCTGTAGGCGCCCTGAAACAATTGAATATATTATACTAGAGTGTGGCAGCATTCATCCAGATGTCCATGCGGACATAGTAACCCTGGCCGAGGCCCTGGGTTTTAGTGGTAACAAAGGAAGCGTGAGCGAATCGGCGGTAGAGGAAAGCAAGAAACGTTTGGAAGATTAGTGGATAAATAGCAGGGAGTGTACATATGGAAGGTAAGTCGAAATTAAACAAGGATATTGAAAGATAGCCTGGGTCTAAAAGCTGTCGTCAAACTGGCTACCGAGAATTTGTGCAGAAATTTGTTCCCAGAAGAACCGTATATATCCCCCTTGGTTCATAGTTGCGGCGTGGGTTTCTTTTTCAAGCAGTAGTTGAATGCAGAGCGGGTCTCGCCTAGCCTGTGCACACGCGTGAGTCATCGGTGAACAAACCTTGACACCCCCTTCCCGGTAAACCATGAAAACGACAACAGGAAGCTGTCTAACCTGGTGCTGTCTTTTCTTTTGAGGCAAGCTGGAAGGGGGGGGCTAGCTTAATATAAATAATCTATTCCGAAGACCTAGAATATGCTAGCTCTGCACGACGTTATTGTGCAGCAGTTCGTCGCGCGGATGAAGTTAGGGACCTCGTTTCCTGGAAAAGCGTGTGCAGCGAACTCTCCCCCCCCTATCTCCGCGTGGCATCCAGGCGAAAATGACGGCCGAGGAGGCTTCGAGCATGCGCAGTCGCGCTACTTGAAAAAGGTCCTTTGCAAAACGTATTGCCTTGTCCTTGGGCAATACGCACGATACATTTCCTCCAAAAACAAGAGCAAGAAACTCTCACTCTTCTCAAGCCACGAAGGAAGAGCGATGTTAGAGCAATGGAAGAGCCGTTGCGCTGCACCACTTGGAAAATGTTAGACAATGTGTAGTACTGACCACGCAGGCAGGGCTCCGCGTTACGCTCGCTATAGCAAACCGTTGCTACATGTAGATATATAACGACCTCTTGTGTGAGCCATAACCAATTAGAAAGGTTGTTCTGTACCCGCGGACACATATTTCTGCGAAATGGTCGCCCTACTCCGTTACACTTCCTGCTTTGAGTGCAGTATGGTGTTTGTCGTTTTGTAGTCCATCGAAGGTACCGTCGAATGGAAATGTCTGTGTTGATGAAAAAACGGGTTATCTAGCTGCAAGCAAGGATTAAAAGACGGAGAACCCAGGAAAATTTTGATCGATGCTCACGAATGCATTAAAGTAGGGGGTTTGAATGATCGATGTACGCAACTGAGGCATTTAATTCACGCGATCTACTCATTAGCATGATTCCACTTCTTAAAAAATGAACGACCCGCCGGTGTTGCTCGCAAGCTGCAGTTACTAAATGGAACGCGACAAACTGCTACATGACTGCATGCCAAGGAAGCTTAACTCAAGAAAAGTCGATAAATGGAGGACTGCTCTAAAAGTTACCTGCAACAGCATCCAAAAATGTAAAATTCGAAAAATTGGTAACTCAGTAATTCACAAGGCGATTTCTTCATTGTCGACAACTATGGGCTGAAGGTTAAGAAGGTAATGGATTTGATATACTTTGGCAATTCAAGGAACATTTAGGCCATATAAGCATGTTTGGGAGTGGGAAGCACAGCCCAACTGTTACCAGTGAAGTTCTATGCTTTTATGAGGTCGCTTGAGTTGGATTCATTGAATTTGAAAGGCTTATTATAGGCTTAATAATGTTAATAACTAAGATAGCCAACGCGCAAGGTATTGTTAGGCTCTGAAAGTCCAGATTAGTGCGATAAATGTCTTTACCACTACTACTCCGTCCCACTTCACTGTTACAGAATCTCTTTCTCTATGGTTACAGTGGTTAGAATACTGTATTGAGACTTTACCACTGCCTTTCCACTACACCCTGATCGCCTTATATGCGTTTTCCCGGTAAATAAATTTAGCATATTGACCGACACATAAATATTACGCCTCCTTAACTGTGTGTCGCTTCCGCGGCACTTTTGCCCTGGGAGAATTGATCGAGCGAAAACATTCAAGCTTTTAAATGAGCGATGAATAAAACGGGGCCAGTCGGGCGCCAGTACGACAGTCCGACAAAAAGCGACAGTCGGGCGACGGCAAAGAAAATGTTATGTCTTGGATTAATTATTATGACATATGCACTTCTCACCCCCACAGGGGGCATCTGTTAAAGCAGATGTTTGCGTGTACTGTGCGACACCACGGACCCCGAGCACCCACGCTTAGCCGTGCGTGGCATCGCCGTGTCTGGGGAAAAGGGGATCCTGGTGGTTGAGCCGATGCCGAGTGTTTGGACCTTTAAGGCCCCTCGGCGGAGGCAACACACCACTTTGGCCCACGCTTCCCACAGACGGCACCTCCGGGCTGACCCACCCAGGGGAAATCGGCAGTCGCCTTTTCCTGTCCTCCCCTCCATCTTTCACTTTCCTATCCCCTCTCTTACAACTGTCCTGTCTTCTCTTACCTTCTTCGTTTCTTCCTACTTCCAGGCGGCGAGGGTTAACCTTGTTTGGCTAACCACCCTGCGTTATGCCATATTTCGTTATAGTCGGGGTGTATGGCTGGCGTGGGCAGGACTGCTTTGCGAGTTCCTGTCCCGTCCCCTGGTTGGGCTCCATGGTGGGTGGCCGCCACCCCGGCTGAACAAAAACTTACTGTATGGCTTCTTCTTTGCTCTTCAATGATCGTTCCCGAAAAAGGGGACGGACCGATGAAACTGCAAACTTCTTTCTAAAGAATGCAAACAGATTCCCACGCTTCCACGTGGTGCACAGTGAAGACCCTCAAAAAACAGCTAGGCAAATATCTCCTTTTGTCGTGACCAAGACATTGACTGAAGCAATAGGCCAAGGATACAATGTCAAAAAACTTCCAAATGGCGACCTTCTCTTGGAAATTATGTACCATCATCAGAATGAAAAACTCCCAACAGTAACCAGCTTTGGGGAATGCCCAGTTAATGTCACCAAACACCGCTCTCTAAACATGGTGAGGGGAGTCATTTCAGATGACGACCTAAAGTACCTAAGTGAAGAAGAACTCCTTGAAGGACTAAGAGAACAAAATGTCATCAATGTGTTCAGAATTAAAATCAGACGGGATAAAAAAGAGATACCGACGTCCTTACCTTCGAATCGAGCACACTGCCCGAGGCTGTGGAGGTAGGGTACACGAAGATAAAACTGAAACCATACATACCTAACCCGCGCCGCTGTTTCAAATGCCAGAGGTATGGCCACGGCTCACAGACTTGCCGAGGCCAACTTACATGTGCGAAGTGTGCCTCCCACGAGCATCCCGCTGAGAACTGTGAATCCGAAACGCATCTTTGCATCAACTGTGAGGGCAGCCACGCTGCTTACTCACGAACCTGTCCAACATGTAAACAAGAGAAAGATATCATCACACTAAAAGTCAAATAAAACCTCACTTACAGGGAAGCACGTAAGAAACTCACGTCCACTCACACCCCAACTTATTCTGTTGTGACGCAAAAGGGGGCGGCATCACAGCAGTCCTTGGAACCTGCCCAGGTGACACACGGTGCACCTAAGGCAGGGACCTCTACGTCCCCGGTGGAAGTAGCTGGGGCTGCTCCACTACCCCCAAAGCAGGTTGCGCGGGCCTCTAGGTCAGCTGGCCCCAAGGTCTCTCCAGTAACGGCGAGATCTACCACAAATGTGTCTGTGCAGTCTGCACAATCGTCCAGCACGTCCGAGGACGCAATGGACACAACAAACGACGACCGTCCGGGGCCGTCAACATCTGACAGGCGACGGAGCTCCTTGGAGCGAACCAGAAAAGAAAAGGCCCGAATCACCGGGCCAGAAAAAACTTAGTCTGTCTACCTTCCTCATATAAAATGGCGTTCTTAGTCCATTGGAACTGTAGAGGACTTTTACGAAACTACAATGATATAACAGACCTTTTAAATTCACTGTCCCCTGTGGTCCTATGCCTACAAGAGACCAATCTGGGACCTCAACAAAAAAATTTTTTAAAAAAGCACAAAGTGTTTCGATGTGACAGAGAACAAGCAGGTCGCCTCTCCGGAGGCGTTGCTATTGTTGTGCAGAGCAGTATTGCAACGCGAGAAGTCCATCTCAAAACTAATTTCGAAGCTGTTGCAGTTACTGTTGTTCATTATAAAACAATCACAATATGTTCTGTCTACCTTCAACCTCATGTCATTGTTACCCTTCACGATTTAGAGGAACTTTTACAACAGTTACCTGAACCATATATTTTAGTTGGAGATTTTAATGCACACTCCTCCTTTTGGGGGAGTGAGCAAACAGACAGTAGAGGACGTATTTTAGAAGATTTTTTGCTGTGCAACAACGTCTGCCTCCTGAATACAGGTAAACAAACATATTGCTCCCCAAGCCCAGGAAAAATGAGCTGCTTAGATCTATCATTTTGTTCACCATCAATTTTCACCGATTTTAAATAGGACGTTCTCGACAACCCATATGGAAGTGATCATTTACCTGTCATAATAAGTCTAATATCCTCACCATCCATCACTCTAACCAAACCACTGCGATGGAAACTTCACCTGGCAGATTGGACACTTTTCCAGTCCAAAGCTGACCTCATAAAAGTATTTTCAGAAAATCTCAGCATAGATGAGCTGAATGGAGAGATTACAGCTTGTATTATTGCTGCAGCACACCTAGCTATTCCACAGTCCTCGGGAACTGTACAGCAATACCATAAAGTGTGGTATACACAAGAGTGCAAAGAGGCAAAAAGAAAACAAAATAAAGCTTGGGGAATATTCCGGAGATATCCCACACATGAGCACCTTATAACTTTTAAAAAGGCCAGGGCTAAAGCACGGTGCATTCGCCGCGAAGCTGAAAAACCCTCATGGCAAAATTATGTGTCATCAATAAATAGCTCAACCACATCTAAAAAAATGTGGGAGCAGGTTAATAAACTAGACGGCAAATACTATCCTTTCACGATTCCACTTTTAACAACTCCTGGTACACAAACGAGTGTAGAAGAACAAGCAAACATATTGGGGGAACATTTCGCTACAATCTCTAGTTCGGCACACTATACACATTCCTTTATAAAGTATAAAACAGCAGCTGAAAAACAAAGACTCCCAATAGCTGGAGGCACAAATGAACCGTTTAACTGTTTAATTACACTTGAAGAAATAACTAGAGCATTAAATGCCGGCAAACAAACTGCACCAGGACCAGATGAAATACATTATGAAATGCTTGCTCATTTGACTCCATTGTCAGTAGATGCATTATTGAAATTCTTTAATAAAATATGGATATCTGGAACAATACCAGAAGCCTGGAAGACAGCCGTTATAGTACCTCTCTTAAAGCCTGGGAAGCCCCCGGACTCCCCAGGCAGTTATAGGCCAATAGCCCTGACGAGCTGCCTTGCAAAAGCTTTTGAAAGCATTGTAAATACAAGGCTCATGTTTGTTCTTGAATCCCGGAAACTTCTTGATACTCATCAGTGCGGCTACAAAAAAACATGTTCAACTATTGATCACCTTGTCCGACTGGAAAATACTATCCGAGAAGCCTTTATCCATAAACAGCATTGCCTTGCCGTATTTTTTGACCTCGAAAAAGCCTATGACACCACGTGGAGGTTTGGGATCCTGCATGATTTGGGAGAGCTTGGCATTCGCGGCAGGATGCTAAATGTATAAGCGACTTTCTCTCTCAACGCTCATTTAAAGTACGTCTCGGTTCTACCCTTTCTAAAACCTTCATATAAGAAAATGGTGTGCCTCAAGGATGTATTTTAAGTACTACTCTGTTTATAGTAAAAATTAACAGTATAGCAAAAATAATCCCAAAATCCTTTATGTACTCTGTCTACGTAGACGACCTTCAGATTGCATGTACATCCTCCAATGTGTCAACATGTGAGAGGCAAATACAGCTCGCAGTAAATAGACTGGCAACGTGGGCAGATAGGAATGGCTTCAGGTTTTCTACTGAAAAGTCGGTAGTTGTTTTGTTCTCTCTCAGAAGAGGACTGCACATTGATCCCACCATCCACCTTAATGATGTTAAGCTACCTGTAAAGCACGAACATAAATTTCTAGGGCTAACTTTTGACAGAAAGCTTTCATTCCTTCCCCACATAAACAACCTAAAAAAGAAAGCTTCGAAATCTCTCAATATATTGAAAGTCCTTTCACATAAACACTGGGGATCTGACAGAACATGTCTTTTAAAAATCTACCGCTCTGTGGTTCGCTCATGTTTAGATTATGGCTGCATAATATATGGATCTGCAAGGCCGTCATATTTAAAACGACTGGACTCTGTACACAATTCAGGCTTGCGTACTTCAACTGGTGCATACAGGACATCCCCCATAAACAGCTTATATGTAGAAACCAATGAACCATCTCTTACAAGCCGAAGAAACATGCTCACATGCTCATACATTTTAAAGATCCGTTCACTGTCAAACCATATTTGTTACCCAATAGTTACAAAGTGCCAGTCTCGAACACTGTTCATAAACAAACCTCAAAAAATAAAACCACTTCTGCTCCGCTTTGAAGAGAAATGTCAAGTTTTAGACTTAATAGACTCATTACCTAATATTACCCGAAAACCTGATCCACTTCCACCATGGTACTGCCTGCCGTCTGTATGTGACTTCACATTAAACCAATTCCAGAAAAACCAAACACCACATGAACACATATTGCAGGAATTTTTAGCCCTAAGTGAAAAGTACAGAGAATATGTGGCATTCTATACAGATGGTTCAAAATCTGCACAATACGTCGGAAGCGCAGTGGTCCAAAACAATTGGAATAGAACAGCACGGCTACCACAGTGTGCATCCATTTTCACTGCCGAGTGTCATGCAGTCCTCATGGCCCTAGAAAAAATTAAAATTGAAAACATAGAGAATAGTGTCATTTACACTGATTCTTTGAGCATACTAACAGCATACAATCATAAAAATGCAGGCAAACCGATTATTGGTGACATCATACACAGCATAAAAACAGCCACAACCCAGGGACATACTGTAAAGCTTTGTTGGGTTCCGAGTCACATAGGAATTGATGGAAATGAAAGCGCTGATATATGCGCTGCACAAGCTCGACATATAGAAATGAAGAAAGTGCACGTTCCCTACAAAGAAGCAGTCAAGTTAATGCAATCTAAGCTAAGAGATAGATGGCAGTATAAATGGAATAATGAAAAAAATAATAAGCTACACCTAGTAAAACCTGTCATATCTGAATGGAAGTCATGCACACACCAAGAACGATTCACTGAAGTCATTTTATGTCGCCTCCGTATTGGACATACACACCTTACACATGGTTACATTCTTAGAAAAGAGGAAATACCAACATGCGACCTTTGCGGAGAAACTATCACAATTAATCGCATTTTATATTCCTGTACAAAGCTAGAAGAACTAAGAAAGAAGCATTTTCCAATATTTTATTCAGAATATATTCCTCTTCACCCTAGCTTACTCATAGGAGAAAATGCTCTTGTTAATATATCATGCGTTTTTATGTTCTTAAAAGATGCCAACCTTCTTACAAATTATGAGTTTTAATTACCATATTACCATCTGCTGCATTGACAGCAGATCTCATCATGTGTTTGGCGCATGATAGCCTTAGATGCTTATGCGCCATAAAACACAACACACAACACACAACAGCACTTCTCACAGATGATATAGAGGTTCTACTTGGTTCTACCGAGTGGTTTGCTGCTCAGTTATATAGTATAAGGCATGCTAATAATAATTGCCAGTTTTGAAGCTGGTACAGTACAGAATGAGCCACATGCCCTCTAAAATGGACACAACTTCCATGAAGGCTGAAACCTTACTACACTAGCTGTTAGCAGCGAACCGTGGCCCCCTGTAAACAT
>JAJIZL010050720.1:0-15639 GCA_023969395.1 Amblyomma maculatum
CTAAGTTAGGGGTTGCCGACGGCGGGGGCGCAAAACCTTGTATCAACACTTGCTCCGACTCTTCCGCGGTTAATTGCAGACATGGGAGCGAGCGCCGGTTGAGGTTGGAACTTAAGACACCACTTTTTTTTAGTTTATTTTATTAAACAGAATAGAATGAATCCGCTTTCATCTGCAAACGAAGCTCTCTACAAAATATCTCTTCACCATTCAGTGTAAAATGTGGTCTAATTAGGGCATTCGGCCGACTGCGAAGCATCTAGCTAGAGACGTTCACATGTGGTGGCGAATTGCTCGTGGCAACTGTTTCGCGTCTGTCTAATCTAGGGTGACCTAATTAACTGAGGACTTCTTTGAGATGGGGATTATGGAACATTTATTACAGTCTGGGCTACGTAGGTTTGATTACGTGGTATACACGGATGGGTCTGGTGGTGGTAGTCGTTGATTTTTTTTTTTGAATAATAAAAAAGAAGGAAAAGAGTATTGCCGGTCGCGGCAACTGCTATCTAAAAAACTGAAGCACTTGAGCTGCGGCCGGCGGGAAGGAAAAGGGGATAGGGAGAGGATAGCGAGGGGAAGTAGAGAGGGGAGCGATAGGAATAAAGGACAGGGGGAGCTTTGTACATTGTTTACAAAGTAAAGACGGTCAACGAGTTCGCATCGCTCGCGCGCAAGTGTCCGAGCACTGTCCACAAATGCCTGCGTGCGAGCGGCCCCTGCAATTGTTTACAAAAAAAAAAATTACCGACGATTACGTTACTTCCTAATGCGAAATTTGAGCGCAGCAAATAAGCTGTTTCACCTTTTCGATAGATTGAGGCAAAGAAATCGAGCAACACATGTATGCGCTATCACAGATTTTTTATTTTTTATTTTTCACACGTATTCCTTTAACAAAGACTCCCTTCTCGGCGGCGGCGATGAGCTTCTGCTTGAGCCTCGCTTACACCTGGTTGCTCTCGACGGTGGCGATGAGCTTCAACCTCGCTTACTGCTCTGGATTCTGGCGGCGACGGCGCTGGGCCTCTGCTCTGGCAGCTCGTTTAGCAGCCGGAGGAGGAGGAGGACGACTTCCACCGGTCGTCTCGCTCATGGCTCAGGAAGAAGTGGCAGATAATCGGCAGCGGCAATTTCGGCTCGGGCGGTGCACATATACAGATCCGCCGCACCAGATCTGGCTCTCTGATTGCCACCGCACAGGGGTTGCATTGGAGGAGGAGCGAAGAAAGGAATTAAGTTCGAGCCGGCGCTTTGACAACCGGAGACTCGCAGGAAGAGGGGGGAGGGGGGCGGCGTGTACACCCAGCGCAAACGATGGGGGCAGAAGCGCGCCCAGCAAGCGGACAACGCGATAAAGGGAGGAGGGAAGAGATAGCAGCAACTGACTAATGGTGCTGACGCCGATAGTGAGTCAACCCCAGCTGCGGAGTTGGTTTCAGGGACAACGCCGCCGATGCCGAGGCAAACAATATGATACCCTCGCTTCCGCAGCGCCAAGAACCAGGTCTAGCCGTGGGAAGGTGGTCACGTATTCGTCGACGTGTCGGGGCCTACGTGAAATAACCGGCGTGTCGGCTGCTGTTCCGACAGCGGAGGTAGGTAAGGGGGCGTCGCTGGTACAGCTGGCGCCATCTACACGAGCTTCATATAACAGCAACGAACCCTGACGTCAATTGCATGGCGGCTACTGCCAGTCTGCTTCGCATGAAGTAACCTCCTGGTATTGTGTGTACAAAACTGAGCAATGGGCTTGCGGGAGAACGCATGAAAGGACTCGTTTACGTGCACTCAAATCTCAACGCGGAGAAATGTGCACAAAGCGGCAGTTCCTTACCCAAATACTACGAGCCAGCGTGATGTCTTTTGTATGGAATATACGACAATCTTTTCCTGAAGCTGGCTTCGTATTCTCGCTCTTTATTCAGAAGCGGTTTTTATTTTGAGCTTCCACATCTTTAAATTTTTCCCCTTCTACAAACCGGGCTAGCGATGCCATGAAAGGTGTATATTCGGCCTCCTTACACCGTGCCCGACTGCCACGCCGTTCCGACGCGGGACGCCGGCTCATCCGACATGTCAGCGGCCGTGGATATACAAAGCAATTGCCATCCTGCTGCAACGGCAGGAAGCAGTTCGACGCAGAACAGCACATCTGCGCTACACGGTCACAGCGAGCCTGAACCCACCGAACACGTCTCCGCAGCTACGCGATCTGCGAGATAGCGACGACCTGGGTGACGCGTCCCCGTTAACTTCTCCGCTGTCGGAATTAAGGAAGATGTGTTGGCGTAATGACGTCACCCCACAATGCCATCTACGTCGGCTACCAAGGCAGGGGCGCCAAGCTACGTGTAGGTGGCCGAAGCGAAGGATCGCTAATGACCGTGAAGGTTGGAACTATAATTACTCAGATAAGCTGCTGCCCTTATCTTGCTTAGAGAACTGACGGACCGTACGTATAACAGTTTCTCACCTGTAGCAACCGGACATTGACGGCAATGTAGGCCCTGGTGCTCGGTCTTCTGCCGCAGCTGGTCCGGAACGGCACCCCATGAAGTGCTCTCATTCAATTTGCTCCCTGCGCAGGTCAGACTACCCACGATCAGGAACCGAGTTCGAGCAGGGACCCTGGCCTTTTCTTCTTCCTTGGTTAAAAAAAAAAAACTTTTTCTTCTACCTTGATAAATGGCACATACCCACGAAGGGTGACTTGCCAGGTTTCAGCGTGGATTGCCAAATGTATTGCAGATACTGAATGAGTGCAATAAAAGAAATATCGACTGAACAAAATAAACCTAGGATATACGATCACAAAATTGAATGAGAGCAAAAAAAAAAAAAAAAGAAAAAGAAAAAATACTGAGCAGTTTTCGAAGTTCGCAAATTTGGAACATCGTTAGGAAGGGTATCTGTCCGTAATTGGGATGTAGTTACGTAAATATTGACAAATTTGAGTCTACACAAATCCTCTTGCACTCGCACCGAAGGAGAGAAGAAGCGGGACCCACAAAGTAAATCTCAAACACGAGCTACAGGGGACGCCGCTTCTTCTTCTTTTTCATATTGGCCTCTTGGAACATAGTACATAACCACATGGGGGGATTGGCGGAGGTGTAGTGGGTATACAAGGAAAATTCCACTGGCGATTACGTCAACAATATTAGCACTTTTTGCAGGAATCTCGGACTCCGCTTGAGTCCTCCGTGGGGCTTCGAGCACTCCGCCTCAACGCCGGCCTTCTTTTTCTTCTTCTTCACATTTCTTTTAAGGCAGAATCAACTGTTTTGCAAATAACTGTAGCTTAGCGCAGAAGGAAAAATAATGAGAGCACTGTAGAACCTGCACAAGAAAAGTGCAAAACCGTCAGCGCTGTCGCGGTTGTTGTTGCGATAGACGCTTCTTAACTTCTTTTTATTAATTCTGTTTTTTGTTGTTATCTTTAGTTTTTAAATTTTCATGTGATCTAATATGATTTTTATTTTTGTAGCATTTGTACTTATTTATCGACCTCAGTAACCTCCCGTATCTCTACGCTGGACAGGGACACTCTCGCGGTAAGCTGGTGTGGAATAAAATTCGATCCAGAGCGCTTCCGGTCGACCCGCGTGTGATTCCGAAGCAATCGTGCTTTACAATGTGAGGAGCTATACGAGACAGATATCGCGATCAGCGTCGCCAGGCGGCTGCCAAGCGAGTTTTTGAAATCTGTTGCGGCGTGGCTTTGCTAATTCACGGGGAAATACGACGGCGTTTGTAAATCATTACACCTGCCTATCTTTCTGAGACAGCAAGCATATATGATGATGTTTATGTAGAGCGTCTCTTGTCTATGATTAGGCCGCTTTGTGAGGGTACTTCGAAGGCGACAAGCTCTCGATTAACCTTATAACTGGAAAATGCAAGAGACTCTTCGCCGCAGTCCACTACCTCGGGACCTGATGGTCTGTCAGACAGATATTCTATACACGAAATTTTAATATGCTTTATCCCCTTTCCTGCTGTAAATTTTTCAGACCAGTATTTGTGCCGGATTCATTTCACGGACACCTAAATATCATTATGTTTAATCACCAAAAACTGATAATAAGAATAAACTCCGATATGTAGACAGCTACATACCTATCACGCCTTCGAGTGTTGGTTATAACACTTTCACTGAAGACCTCTCTAATCAGCTGCAGTTTGCAATGGCTGCTTTCATTGCAACTCATCAGACATACGGCTCCAGGCCCCGGTTGATACAATGTAGTCTACATGTACCTTGCACTGTTTTGCAGTAGTGGATTACCGTTTAGGAGTACTTGACACTGTTGTAGTCTGACCTGGCAAAACCATTTGATTGGGTGTCCAATTTGTTCATTTGTTGGCTCTCGCTCTTTGCTCGGGAAAACCTTCGTTTATTTGTTTCTACTGAGATACTTACTTGTTTTTATAAACAATGTTCTTCATGGCTGATAATAACTGACTTTTTTTCTCACAACCACTCCACATCCACTCCTCTGTAAAACAAGGGTGCCCAATATCCCCACTCTTTTTTTTTTTTTTTTTTTTTGCGATTTTTTATTGCGATATCAATACTGTGCTAGATTTTGAGCCGTCGCGTGGTCCCGGCGGAGATCACGGTTGACCTTGAACATCCGAGGAGGGGAATAGGAGGAGGCGGAGAAGAAGACGAAGAAGATGAAGAAGAAGAAGGAAAAGCAAAAGATAAAGAAGAAAAAGACTGGTAACTTACGCTCACGTGTCATACTCTTATAAAATGAGCTTCAGTGTCCCCAATAATGTAGCACCTTACACTGATGGGGTGTGATACGGGAATAATGTAGCAGGCAAAAGAAGCTTCCGCCGTTGCTATTGCAATTCAGCTGTGGTTAATCAGAGTTAAATCACAACTAATTTTATTGCCTTGGCGTATAAAAGGAATGTTATAAAAGGTATGGCCAAATAAATGAAAAAAAGGTTGGCTGATACAGTGAAGACTAGGAATGAACGATAATGGGGATCCTGGGGCGGGGGGCGGGGGGGGGGGGGGGGGGGGGGGGGGGGGGTGAGGCCAGCTGCCACCAGGTGCCAGATCCACGTCGGCTTCAGCGCTGGAAATTCCCCGAGCAAATGGCAGATAACAGCTTCAGTACCTCGGCACTTGCAGACGGGGCATCCAGGGTAGAGATACAAATCTCGAAACTGAGGTCATTTTCGAGTCACTGCAGGTGTTAGGGCCACCACAACGACGACGGATGGATGGATGGAATATAGGAGCTAGCGTCCCCTTTGAAACGGGGTGGTAGCAGTAGTTATCATGCTCATTTCTGTACCATCATTCTATTTATTGATTTTTTTTCTACATTACTAACATTGTCACTTTTCTGCTTTTAAGCCAGCATCTTGCAATCGTTTTTGGCTAGCTTCCACTGCAGGTTTATTCACCCGGCCACTGGTATCTCTAAACCCAGAGCTTCAGGAATTGTGACTGCGTCGGCATCGATTTCCGGATGCATACCATTACGTCCGAGTATAATATAGTCAATTGTTTCAATGCAGGTACCACATACTACACATGCGTCATCTTCATTGTTAAATTTCTTTTTGTAGCTGCGTTTTCTAAGGCACCCTGGTCTAGCTTCAAAAAATTAGGGGCTGCCTCTCGAGTTATCAAAGAAAGCTTCCTTCCTGGTCTGCCTTTTTCACCTTCGGTGTAATTCCACACTCTGTTTCTTTTACATCGAATTTATTCAATTTTTACCTTCTGTGTTTTTCACTTGTTGCTTAACGCTCTTTACTTCGTCGTCCTTGTGACCAGCATACTTACTGGTTAGTTTCCTAGTTCTTTTCCTTCATTGTGAGTCAACGCTTTTTAGGTATAGATATTTGAATACTTTAGCTGCCCATGTGTTACTGTCCAATTTCCTCAGGCGTTTCTTATATAATATTTTACTCAGAGCTTCCCGTACCTTGAAAGATGCCCAGCCCATATCTCCCTGTAACGCCTCATTTGTGGTTTTGCCGTGGGCACCTAGTGTTAATCGTCCGGCGGCTTTGTCATTGATTTCTAATGTGACCGTACCTCTGATTTTAGTCACAAAACCGCATTTCCGAAAGTAAGCCCGGGCACCATTATTCCTTTCCAAATACCCATCAAAACCTCATACCTGTTGTATCCCCACAGTGCCCTATGCTTCATTATCGCGGCTTTCTTCGTCCTTTGGCCTTAAGTGATTGCTAATGCTTTCCAATGTATGCCAATCCTTCGTTTACCCATACCCCGAGATATTTAAATTCTGCTACTCTGGTTATTTCATGGCCTTGTATTTTGAGACCCTGATCAGTTGAGCCGTTCAAAAAGCATCAGACCGGAGTTAACTGCGCTAAACCTGAAGCCTAGAGCGTCCCCTTCGTCTCCGCAGTACTTAACTAGAGTTGGCAATTCCTCCGGACTCTCAGCTAGCAGCACGATATCGTCTGCATATATCAAACCGGGGAGGCGCTGCTCTACCGCCTTTCCAACCAATCTATATTACAGGTTAAAACCTAGATTACTTTCTTGTGTCCTCCTTTCCAGGTTTATCATATAAAGCATGAACAACAGCAGTCATAGAGGACAACCTTGTCTTAACCCTTTGCATACCTTGACAGCTTCCGTACTTCTTATTCCTTCCCACGTAATTTCTACTTTGTTATCCCGGTATATTTCCTGTAGGAACTCTGTTATCTCGTAACCGATTCCTTCTTCTTTTAATATGTTCCGCAGGAGTTCCCTGTTTACGTTGTCGTACGCCCCGTTTATGTCCAGGAAGGCCAAAAACAAAGGTCTATTTCCACTTTAGATATTTCGATGCTTTGGGTAAGCACAAACAGGCTATCATGTAAGCGCCTACCATTTCTAAAGCCGTTCTGAAGTTCTCCGAGTAACTTGTTACAAGAATATCCCAGCAGCGCCACTGGCGGTAACTAAGCATACCATGCTCATAGAGCCTTCTGTCGAAGTTTTCGGTAACTAAAGGCACCTTGCACAGCGCCGCTGCCTTCGTCTTTGTCTCTCGGTGAATGTGTGAACCACAGCAGGCGGAGCCGCTGGCTCTCGACCTTAAGGGAGCCTTTGACAATATTTCGCACGATGCCATCCTGAAGGATGGTTGGTTTGTGGGGTTTAACGTCCCAAAGCAACTCTGGCTATGAGAGACGCCGTAGTGGAGGACTCCGGAAATTTCGACCACCTGGGGTTCTTTAACGTGCACTGACATCGCACAGCACACGGGCGCCTTGCTTTTCGTCTCCAGCGAAAAGCTGCCGCCGAGGCCGGGATTCGATCCCGCGTCCTTCGGAACAGTAGTCGAGCGCCGTAACCACTGCGCCACCCCGGCGGGGTCCATCCTGAAGGAACTCAGTAACATAGGATGTGGAGAACGAATCTACAGATACATTCAGACTTTCCTCAGCAATCGCACGGCGACAGTTGGATTGGGAGAGACGCGCAAGGGGACACTAGACATCCCAAACGAAGGCACGCCCCGGGGCTCAATAATATCTCCCCTCATCTTCAACATCGCTATGATAGCGATGGCGCGAGCCCTAGATACAGTCCCCAGCATCGGATACACCATCTATGCGGACAATCTCACAGTATGGGTCACCAAGGGATCCCTGGCAGACAAAGAAAAAGTCCTACAAAAAGCTGCTACCTGCATTGAAGCTCAGACAGTCAAATGCGGGCTGAGCTACGCACCGGAGAAGTCAGAGGTCATACGCATTTGCGGGTATGCCTATCAATCTCCGGGACCTCTCAACATTACCATAAACGGCCCTTGCATCAAGGAGGTCGAAAAAATACGAATTCTTGGACTTTGGCTACAAAGCAACAGGAAATTTACATTCGCCCTCCAAAAACTAAAAACAACTGCCCAACAGATCGCTAGAATGATAAAGCGAGTCACTAACAATCGCAATGGTATGAGAGAGGAAGATACCATAAAACTGGTACAGGCCCTCATTACCAGTCGGTTAGCCTACGGACTCCCATACACAGAAATGATCAAGAAAGAGAAATACAAGGCGAATGCTATCTTACGGATGGCATACAAACAGGCCATCGATCTACCCTCTTTCACGGCCGACAACCTAGTTGAGGCACTTGGCCTCCACAACACTTTCGAGGAAATCCAGGAAGCGGTGCTCCTAGGCCAAAAAGAACGCCTTTACACTACAGCAGCGGGCAGGAACATTCTGGATAGAATAGGCGCGCCGGCTGACAGAGCCGAACTCCAAGACACCGAAGTCTTACCACCAACCCTTCGCAAAAGGATCCACGTGACACCACTACCAAAGAACATGCAAAAATGAACAAACGAAGGACGCCGAAAAGCCCGCACAGACCACATACGACGCACACACCTCAAAACGCAAAATGCTATCTACGTTGACGCATCTAACTATACCCACTCTCTATACTCAGTAGCAGTCGTTCTGGATAATGAATTCCGGGAAATCAGAAGTGCTACAATCCCTACACCCAACTCTACTGTAGCAGAAACGGCAGCCATTGCGCTGGCCATTCAGCATTGTGAAAGTTCCGGCCGAAACCGGAAAATAGTCACCGACTCACAGGCAGCCTCTAGGTTATTCCTTGCAGGACGAATACCTAAACAGGTATCTAAAATTCTTCACCTGAATGAAAAATCCAACGCCGATCGGAAGCACCAGATTACCTGGATGCCAGCTCATGATGGATTAGAGGGAAACGAGGCAGCGGACAGCTTAGCTCCAGAGTACACAAACCGAGCGGCTAATCTCCTTGATTAGTTCCCCCTTTCCTCACTTTATGGTGAAAGACCACTCATTAAGAACACAAAGGCGAACCCTCCCACCTCCATAACGCAAACCATCGGCACAGGAGACCAGAGACTGGAGGAAACTTCAAACTAACACCTTCCCAAACTTACTCCGCTATAGCTTGATCTTTCCAGGCGAAGACGACGAGTCTTGTCCTCTTGCGGGGACACTCCGACGTCATACCACACTACTTGGGGCTGTACCTGAAACAAACCCTTACACCTGTGCATCAGTAAAACAAAGGAACAGTGGGAGGCGACCCTGCTCAGCTCAACCTTGGAGGACCAGTGTCAACCGGTCTCACAGGCGAGGGCGGCAGCCGTAGCCGCTGGGGTCTTGCGCTGAGGACACCACCTTCTTGTGTTTCCCCCCTGCCTTTCTCTTACCGAAAATAAACGTTTTTCAATCAATCAAACCGCCAACACACGTCGGTGCAAGCTTGCAAGTGGCCCGCCATGAAAGTTGGCAGCGAGCGGGGCGCCTCCTCTACGTGGCTCCTATTGTAGCGGCCTGTAATGTTACTTCGCGATCCGTTTTATTTCGGGTGCCACATGATACGCACGAGGGCTACGGCGGCGAGATCACGCTCTCACTGTTGAATCATCAGCGAAATGGCGCTGTACAACCACAGCGCGCCACGGGCAGGCACAGAGGCCCACGCACGCGGTGGGCGTCGAGAACACACAGATACAATGCCGTAGATGTTTATTGCTCTTGGCCTCAGCTTCACCTCTTCTAATTCACGCTCTTCTGCCTCCTGGCGACGGGAGCGGTAGCTTGGATTCGAATTCCATGGCCGCTGGCTGTGCGCTCCACAGAGCAGCTCTCGGTCCCCTCTCCTGGAACGGCCCGCCTTTTGGTCACCTTGGTGGTGGAGATTTCGCCAGGAAGGGAGGAACGCCGTGATGGCGCTGTTGGAACATCCCCCTCATCGGTGTTATGCGATGACTCTTCTTGCGGGAGCGCGGGTGGTGCAGGCTCCGGTTCACGTTTCTTGGATAGGCCTCTCGGCGCTGTGCTTAGATGCATCGCTTTACTTCGCTAAGAAAGTGTTAAAAAAACAAGGACTTCGCTTCAGCACTCCGCGCGAAACGCCACTCTCGTCTTCGATCTGGCTAACCGCGAGTTTGCTCTGCGCGCGTGGCGGTGAGCGTGGTAGAGCACGAGGGCGAAAGCGCGTGGGAGCTGCTGGAGCGCCGCCAAAAGTCGACAAAGAATTAAAGTCAGCGGCCACGGTGGCTGACGGGTCTACGAGAAACAAGAGGGTCTCAAGGTCTTCCACAAAGAACCTCTCTTGTTGAAGAGAAAGTTATTAAAGCGGTTTAGAAATTCGGTATGAAACGCTCAGCTCGTGGCGGCGTCATATAAGATGACACTGCATTACTCGAAGGTTTTAGCTTCAGAGAAAAGAAGAGGAAGTTGAAAAGTTCAGAGCTATGAACTATCATGGACGCATGAAAGTTTGAAGGTACCCAAGCTTCACTTGTGTGTCACACACAACCACGAATGGCTGCAAAATTTCGGCTCACCTTGCAGATCTTCTTTCACGCACTTCGATACTCGCTTGATCACTCAACTCTTATTTAGTGCTTCTGTTATCTATTTGATCTCATTAGCGTACAGACGTGAGATACAACTTTGCATCAAAGGCATCCCTATAGAGATTTAATCTACTAAGCAGCACGTCAGGCTTTCCTGGTCTGTTGGTGTGTGCGGACTGTCACTATATTAACTGTAGTAACGCAGCTGAACCTACGTAAATTCCCTCAAAATATCTATATTGGTGTTGAGTACGCTTTATATCCAATAATGTAAGAAATCGCTTGAGTGCGGTCTTCGCTACATAACATTTACATTCCGCGGTGCGCGGTGAATGCGTCCAGCCAACGTTCGTCAAGAGGTCAGACACCATGCGTCGTACGTATTCGCCGCAGCAACCACACACCGTGCCATCGTCGACGCATAGGAAACGAGGGGCGAACGAGTTCAAACAAGGAGGGAGATGGCACGAGAGACCTGGTGGCCACTTGGGGGAGGAGTTGGGATGCCTAGAAAGCATCGAAGAAAGCACTCCTGTGTGTAAACGGACTCGACAAAAATAATCACAACCTATGGATAATGTTTATGTGCCTTATACTCCCGTGCATCATTTCTGTACCGAATTCTACATTTACATATTAACGCTTATATAAGCAAATGACCCTGACAAAGATGCTCCCTTCACAAACATTAATTCTGCTTTGGGAAATTTCCGATCATCTGAATAATGCCAAGCGGGATGCCCTGCAGCGACGTTATTTTTCTATGCGAAAGTATCCCGATGTCATGCGATCATAATAACCTTGTCGCCAGTGCGCTGCCATCTGTTTATGGATGTCTCGTGATCTATTGATGATGCGAGGTTTAGAAATAGGGGTGCAAATATCCCGTTTTATTTTGTATCCACGCATTACCATTCCGTATGGAAGCAGCTGCTTGAGTTGCCAGTTCGTGCAAACCCGACCATGACATCTGGTCATCGGTGCCATGACCGGATGCCATGACCGGATGCCATGACCGGATGCCATGACCTTGATACTATGACCGGTTCACAGTACCCGGGGATCAATTTTACGTCCGAGAGACTCTTAGGAGCGAAACGAAACGATCACAGGCACATCAGTTCACCTATGATCGATCATGATCATTTAGTCGAGGCTGCCTGGGTGCGAATAGCGGACGACACAAGAATTTTGCTCGGACATGGGTGACCAGCGCTTCACATAAACAGCCTACATTATTTATGCTGGTGATTTTGCGGAACTACTAGGATCAAAATGGTCGAAGGACAATTTGAACACGACTCCGTAAGAATTTTCTTGTGAACTGGGCGTTGCGCACGGAACATCAGCTGCATGACACTGGAAGGTGGCATCCAGCAGATGTCATGACCGCACACTCCTTGGACATCTGTTTTTTTGACGCCATGAGAAGACATAACATAGGCGAGTTGGCAGGCACTGAAATTAGCATCTCGTTTGAGCCAGCAGATTGAGAATCTCACCTCCAGGACTCTTGGATCCGGATTTAGACTTGCTCTCTCTAGATCACTCAGGCACAACCGAACTGCACGATTGAAGCGGGGATCTATACCTATGGCAGGCGATATGTCATGCGAAAGATGCCAAGGTGGTGTCATATGAAAGGTACAAGACACTGTCCGTATGCTACGTCCATACGGCAAGGTTAAACCGGCCATTTATATCTGTGACCGGTAACCTTTCGTGTAGTTCGGTACACTGCGGCTGTTTATTCTATACAGTACTTGTGAGATAAAAGAGAGTTATAGAATAGGGGACGCGTAGCTTTTGGGCCCCCAAGGAGTTTGGGGCGTCGAAATGCGCATGTGAAGAACGTAAGGCGAGCTTGGGGTCTTGGGTAACGCTACGGGCGCCCCTATTTTACGATAGCGTCCGCCTCAAGCCGCCGTTGGGTCACTTGGGTTACGGCAACATGGCGGCATCCGGCCAAGCAGCGGCCGCTCACCTCGGCACATATTCGTCGTGACGGCTCCATTGTATCACGCGTTCATGGCAAAATAAAAGGCAAACGAAGCTTATGCTATGTCTCATGATACCCGCACCACCAAGTTTTAGCGATAAAACGCACTATATTTTCTGATTGCTTCCGGATTTACCGAACTGCTAGGCTTAGCGAGTTCGCCTCGTTTGGTTGTAATGGGGACCAGACGGCAGAAAGCGCGGAAGGTTCAACAAATGATGTTTCCTGGTCTCGGCCTGGATTTACATTTGGCCGATTGCGTCTTGTCTGACGAAAACTGTTTATATAATTGGTAGATTTAATAAAGTTTTGTGCAATAATAGCATTTTTTGACGAATAGAATAGCGTTGTTGGCTTTTAGATATTTAAATGCTTTTGCTTGGTTTACCATCGTGGCGCTGCAATCGACGAACGCAAGCCACTCAAGCCCCGCTCCGCTGCGTCGGGAAATCCCCTATTCTAAATCTCGCCGCTCGGCTAGCACGTTGCGCCGCCGCACGGTATTTCTTTGGGAGCCCTAACTCTTGGGTTCCCCTATTCTAAAACTCCCTAATAAAGAAATTAAGCGATTGCTATTACGTGAGTTGGAAATCGCGTACACGAGCAGTTGATGCTTTCCAGTCATACTTGTATGCAGAATTTACGCATTCCTCCTTCGGACAATTTGGCAACATCGGGTGCTACCGCGCTCGTTTTAAAAGTCGCGGTACTGATGACGAGATGAGTGAAGTCTCGTGCGGAGCCATTTTTTACGTCACGCCAGCCTTTTCAAATAAGCTAAACTGAAACGTTTGTTTACAGCAGTGAATGTCACAACAGTATTGCTTGCGGAGGCTGAACGTGTGACGTCACGTTTCTACCCGAAACTTTGAGTGCGGTTATTTACAGTAAGGAGACTGCTAAGGAGCCTCCAGGCGCCTAAAAAGCCTAAGGAGCCTCCAGGAGCCTACAACTAATAGTGTCGCTGCAGAACCTCGAGAGAAAAAACATCATAACAAAAATTAAGCAAGGATAGACACGGCATCAAGAGCGGAAACCAGTCCTTTGGGGAGTCACTGTTTAGTGAAAGGTCCTTTAGCTGAAGCTTCATGGGGCTAAAATGAATTGTGGCTGGAATAACAGGTTCAGCATTGAGATCCAACACGAGGATTTGGCAGGACATGTGGAGTCTACTTAGGAAAGCTTGTCACAGGGTTCGTAACCAGTACCTGTAACCACAATGCATCACACACTTGGGAATGTAGAAAAGATTATCTTCTTGAGTATTGTTTGCGACACGTCCCGAAACAAAGCGCGTCCTTCCAGATTGTGCAACAGGGTTCAATTCGAAAAGGTATACATCGTCGAGATGGGAGTTAGGAGAAAAAAAAAAATATGACTTGATCCCACGCTGTTTTTTATCCCCAATCTTCGTGCACCAACGAGCCATCCAAAATGCTCTCTTTCGTTGTTCCTGTCCAGCCATGTGTTAACAAGGAAACCTTTGAATTATTGCAAGAGCAAATAAGCGTTTTTGGTTTTTTACGGTTTTGGATTTCACGGTTTATGGTTTATCGGTTATTGGTTTAGCGTTCCAAAGTGATCTCAGTCTGCGAGATGTTGTAGTGGAGTGCTGTAGTGGAGGGCTCCGGAAATTTAGACCATCCGGAGTTCTTAAATTGCATTGACATCGCAAAGCACATTGGCATTTTCTTTTGCCTCCTACAAGAAGCCGCCACCACGAACTGGAATCTATGCAGCATCCTGGCACAGCAGATGAGCTCGTTAACCATTGCACCGCTATGGCGAGGAGAGATTATTTCAGAAATGCCTTGCCGCAATTTAGAAATACCTCTAAACCAAATGTAACTGTTATGGCAGGCCTCATGCGGGTTACTATGCATGCTGAAACATTATTCGTGTCTATGTTCTGCATGAGCGCCGGATGCGAACGCGTCTAACTTGTTACTCAGACAGCTGCTATGACGGTTTTGAAGCGCGCGTTCAAGTGTGCGTACTTCGTGACTATGCTTTTGTGAACCAACCTCGCCAGCACTCGGAGCTACGTTTATTTTCAAGGAAGAAATCTCGAAAGTTGCTCTAACGCGAGGAATTAGAATCAAAATCACAGGCATTTCCTCCACCAAATCCATAATATACGAACACATTGGAAGGATAACCCCGCTGGGATGGTGCAGTGGTTACGGCGCTCGCCTACTGTTTCCAAGGATGCGGGAACGAATCCCGGCCTCGGCGGCCGCTCCTCGATAGGGGTGAAAAGCAAGGCGCCCGTGTGCTGTGCGATGTCAGTCCACGTTAAATAACCCGTGATCGTTGAAATTTGCGGACTCCTCCACTACAGCGTCTATCATAGCCTGGGTTGCTGTGGGGCGTTAAACGCCACAAACAAAACCAAACCATTGGAAGGATATTGGGATATTTTGGGCATCTATAGTTTCGCATTTCAAAACATACGAGAGGATCGTGTGTGCAGTCTTTGCATCTCGTCAGCCCAGCAAAGCGGACATCACGTATATCGTAAAAATAGGTTTAAGATTATGGAATCAGAAATAAGCAATCAATTTTTCTTTTTCGACTTCAAGGCGCAATAGTTATATGAAAAATTAAGGCCGTGAAAGGGGAATATGATTCATATTTCAAACGTACTTTAGTGGCAGTGCAGTTAGAAAAAGCGAAATCAAAATATGTAAATTTGAAGTTTTACTGAGCTTTCCTAAACTCCATACTTTTAACTTGTCATTGTGCGGTGTATTTTCCACAAATCCCCATCATTTTCATCTGTATCTTCATTTACACAAACAAGGTGTGGACTAAAATATATTACCAATACTACACCGTTCCTTAAATATGCAACACACAAATGGTCTACTCGGCGATATTTGAAATGCTTTCGACCGACAATATCGACAATGGATGGATTCCCGAATTATAAGAGCTCCCCTTTGAAACGGGTTGGTGGCAGTTAGCGCTCTGCTGGACATTTATTTTTATAACATTTCTTTATCCTCGTTATAAATCGGTCATCTATTTCATCATTTTCTTTTGTAAACTTTTATTCCTACACTTGTAACCTGATACTCCCATTTTCTTTTCAGCCTCCAATCTTCCATTCGTATTTAGAACTTCCACACCGGGTTCATTCACCCGACCACTGGTGTATGAAAGTTACTGTGCCTGCGTCGACGTCGGGATGAATGCCATCGCATTTAGGTAAAAGGTGTTAAATTGTATCTACGGATTTACGACACACTCCACACGAGTCATCTTCAA
>JAJIZL010050721.1:0-18268 GCA_023969395.1 Amblyomma maculatum
CGCATCGACGAACCGTTGACGCAGCTTACAAAGACTGATGTACCTTTTAAACCGGTGAAGCCGCAAGTAGAAGCCATCAACTAACGTAAATGCCACCTAGTGTCTTCTCCAGTCCTGGGCCACTTTGATGATAACGCCGTGACAGAAATTCCCACCGATGAATGCCGTGTGGGCCTATGTGCCGTTGTGCCGGACAGTAGTAAGGTATCGCGTACGCTCGCAGGTCCCTCTTAAAAGCTAAAGCCAATTACTCGATGACAGGACAGAAGTGCCTCGCGATCATCTAGGCCTCTTCAATGTTTCGGTCGTACCTATACGGCTGACATTTAAGGTGGTAAGCGATCACTACACACTCTCCTGGCTCGCCGACATTAAAGACCCCTTCGGTCGTCTTGGACGATGGAGCTTATGCCTCCGATAATTTGACATCACCATCATCATCATCCTCAGCCTGACTATACCCACTGCAGGGCGAGGGCCTCTCCGATACTGCGCCAATTACCCGGTCCTGTGCTAGCTGTATCCACTTGGCCCCTGCGAACTTCTTAACCTCATCCACCCATCTAACTATCTGCCGCCCCCTGCTAAGATTCCTTCTCTTGGAATTTAGTTTTGTTACCCTCAGCGACCATCGGTCATCACTTCTTGGCGCTATATGCCCTTTCCATGACCATTTCTTCTTGATTTCCAATAGAATGTCAGTGACTTGAGTTATTTATCTGACCCTCTCTGCACATTTCAGATCTCTTAAAGTTATTCCTACCATTTTTCTTTCCATAGCCCTCTGCGTTTTCCTCAACTTAAGTAGAACTCTCTTTGTTACCCTCCATGCTTCGTCCCCATAGGTAAATACAGGTAAGATGCAACTGTTGTACACTTTCCTCTTCAGCGATACCGGTAAGCTGCTAGTCATAATCTGCGAGTGCTTGCCAAATGCACTCCATCCCAGTCTTATTTTCCTTGTTATTTCCCTTTCATGGTCCGGATCTGCGGTTACTACCTGTCCTAAGCAGACCTATTCGTCTACTACTTCCAGTGGTTCACCACCTAACGTAAACTGTTGTTCCTTCCTTAGGCTATTGAACATTACCTTAGACTTCTGCATATTGATTTTCAAGCCTACCTTTCTACTTTTCCTGTCTAGGTCGTCCATCATTCTCTGCAATTCATCCCCTGAGTTACTTAACAAGGTAATGTCGTCAGCAAATCGCAGATTACTGAGGTATTCACCGTCTACTCTTATTCCTAACTGCTGGCATCCCAACTATATGAATACTTCTAAGCAAGCGTTGAATAGTACTGGGGAGATCGTGTCTCCTTACCTAACACCTTTCTTTATAGGATTTTTTTTACTTTCTTTATGCAGAACTTCAGTTGCTGTGCACCCTCTGTGTATATCTTCCAGCACTTTCACGCATGGCTTGTCTACACCCTGATTTCGCAATGCCTGCATGACCGCCGAGGTTTCTACTGAGTTAAATGCCTTTTCATAATCAATGAATTCTATGTATAAAGCTTGGTTAAATTCCAAGTGTTTTTCTATCATCTTTTTTATTTATGCATAATCCCACAGCGCTGTTAGGCATTACAGTTGGGGGGATATATCCAAGGAAAATAAAATCGTACAAGCAGCAGACTTTCCTTTGACAACAAAGGACAATTGTGCACACTTTTCTCCTCAATACTGCGGCACACAGGAAAGCTCAGCTTTAAGACATTGCTTTAAAATAAATAACCAGAAAGGTGACAACAAAGTAAATAAAACCTTAAGCGTTCAGCGCTAAAAGGAAATCGTCATTACATAAAACAAAAGCCACCGAAATTGGCAAAGTATTCCAGTCCTCCACCGTTATGGGAAAGAAAGAATGCTTAAAATAATTAGTTTTGCCCTAAAATGGTCGGATATTTTCCGGGTGGTCTCTTCTTTCAATACATAGCTTGGGGGCTGAAGGTAACTTAATTTGCTGATACCAGTGCAATCATGAAATATTTTGTAATAACTTAAGGCGGAGGTATTTTCTCCTATGACTCAACTCTTGCCATCCCAAGCTTTGTTTAGCACTTGTAATGCTTTGATTCCACTATAATTACATAAAACAAAACGTGCAGCTCGGTTCTGGACAAGTTCAGGTTTCGTTCTTAATGTTGCGGTGTCAGGATCCCACACCGTGCACGCGTACTCTAAAATGGAGCGAACATTCGGGAAATAAAGTCTTTCTTTCAGAGAACAGGGAACGGTTTTGAAGTTGCGATGCAGAAACCCAAGCATTTTGGCACTTTTCAATACTGTGTAATCAACGTGTTTGTTCGAAGATAAATCTGATTTAACAGTTACACTCAGGTATTTAAATTCATACACTGTTTTCCTTAACACACCATCAATAGAGTAAGAAAAATCAGGCATTTGAACACGTCTTGAAAAAGGCATGTGTACGGTTTTCTTCAAGTTAATGTCCATTTTTAACGTCCGGCACCAATCGACAATTGAATCATCTTTTTGTAGAATCCTGAAATCATCAATGTTTCGCACTATTGTATAGAAGACGCAATCGTCCGCAAAAAGACGCACAGTGCAGGCCACTCTGTCAATAATATCAATCACGTAAAGTAAAAACAACAGCGGACCAAGAACGGAGCCCTGAGGGACTCTGAACGTGACATCAGCACATGCGGATTGGTAACCGTTGAGGACAACGTACTCTTTTCGAAAGGACAGGTATTCCCGTATCTAGCATGTAACGTTGTTATCCAGCTTGTATCCATGAAGTTTGATTGCTTGTTGATGGCATGGATATGATCGATAGTAGAGTGTCCTTTCCGAAAACCTGCTTGATCTTTTGCTTGATTGCAGTCTAAAGTTGTCCCGTTTGCATTACCGATTACTTTGGTAAATATCTTATACGTAACAGACAGTAAGCTGATTTCTCTGTAATTTTTCTTCTCTTGAATAAGGCTCGTTCATCTTCTCGCTTCTCGCCACTCGTCTAGCATCATGATGCTCGGGTGCATGTTTTTGGGGAGCGGAAGCGCGAGGAATTTGTCCTTCCACTCTGAGGTATATCTTGTCTCCCAGCCACTTGTTGTGGAAAGCAAGTGCTCAAATTTTCTAAGACCCTGCGACCAGTCTTGGGGCCAGTCGCATTACCTGGCTTGTAAGATGGGCGCTAATCAGTTCATCAGCCGTATTGTGCACCCCCAGTTGCAGCAAATGATGCATAGATGCTTTCATGGGTAACCCGAGCGCCTTCTTATAAGCAGTTCGAATGATAACGTCCAGGTGGTTCAGATCGGTTTTCCTCATACGGAGGTACGGGGCCAAGTACACTATCCTGCAGATGATAAAGGCCCGTATTAGCCTAAGAGTATCTTTTTCTTGCATACCGTTCTTCTTGGTTGCGATCGGAGATAGCATACGGATGACCTATTCGCACACCGTTCGGAGCTTGGTGATCGCTGCTGCGTTCACACCCTTGTTGTTAATAAGCAGCAGGTAAATCCATGGATATAAAAGAACGAGGAGCAACAGCGCCTCGGCTCACAGCCAGCCACGTACGCCAGTGGGGATCATGCAGCGCTTTGCGCGTCGCACCGATGCCACAAAAAAGGGTTACGCATGGAGGAAGGAAAGAACTTACGAGAGGCCCTGACGTCACATTTTTGAGCCGGGCGCGGCCGCGCCGCGACCGGGTGCTGCAACGTCTCTCCTTCTTCTTTACCCTCCACATTATTTTTACGCTCATGTACCTCGGGCCCCTACCAACGCGATTGCTAATGGCCGATTTTGTGTTATAGCAACAGCGATGTCGTTGCTTGGCCCGACTTGGCTAACCCTAAATTTTGACGTCACTTCCGCCACACTTTCTCCAATGCATTGGGAAGGGCTAAGGCCTCTCCTTAGTTGTTTGCTTCCTCCATAAGGTTACTAATTAGTTCTACTAAGCGGAGACATTTTGTGAGGATTTCGCTGAATGCCTTTTTTAACTATACTCTTATATTGTTTTTAAAAAAACAAGCACGCGCTATGACTCAGCAATCCCAAAAAAAATTTGGGAAAAATGGGAAAGTTATACTGTTTCTTCGTGATGCAAAGTGTATGTAAGTAGGAAGCAGACTTTTTGCTTATACAGTTGTCGCTGTGTTTCACTGCAATGTCAGCGAGCGCTGTCTAATCCAACTCAATGATGGCACTACGAGACGAAGAAGCTCCTCGCTATTGGCTCCCTTATTGTGTGCCGCCGCGAATTTGCTTCCGAGGCGGAAACTCCTTCGCACCAACAGTTTTCGCAACCAACAGCACTAGCAAGACGCAATCTAGTGATGCTTGAGCACTGCTCAAGCGGCAAGCAAGCAGCAGAGGGGTTCCTAAGAATTTTCGAAGTGTCCGAAGTACCACAAAGAGGGCTATGATGTGGGGGCCCGCGCTGAGCCCATGAGGGCAGCCCATACATGGCCCATGTGGGATTTGCAACTCGTGTCCAGAGGGCCCGGGTGCACGGCTCAATTCCGCCATGATTGGTCCCAATCCACCTTTTTCACAAGGCCGCTATGCGCATGCGCGCCACTCTCGTGGTAGAAAACAAACCAACAGCCCCTGCTGCGCATGCGCAGTTCTTGTCCTCCGTGACTGGCGCCGCCGGAGCAGATCTCGGGGGCCACGCGCAGTTCATATTCGTGAAGGGCGCGCGAGACAGATGGCGGTAGCTGCCAAGAACACATATCACCATTTCGCAGAAGTTGAGTTACCCTTTCAGGTGGCCAGTTGAGGAAACACTTGAAGATATCAATGTTCTTGACAAATTAAAGGTTCAGACTCGCAACAGTCACGTTACTTGATGGCCCGACAGAAAGATTTAACTATTTATTTAGAGATAAAGAAAACAAGAAGACACAAGGAAGGTGAAAACTATTTACCTGACTGATCCGTTGATCCGGCGAAATCAGCCCTGGTTTACCCAGAGCGCATTCTTTTAAGCCATCTGTCTCCTCCATGGTCGGGAACAGCATGTCAGGGTCCTGGCAGGCTGATTCTGACATAACCGTCCAATGTGAAACGAGAGACTCAAGTTGGCAGTTCCTGCCAGCCCGTGTGTCACGTTGGGTGTGACGTCACAGCGTCACGTGGCGCGCCGTGGTTACCACCGGGATCACGCCGACGAGCCGAGCTGGTCTCCAGCCCGTGTGTCACGTGGGGTGTGGCGTCACACCATCACGTGGGGCGCCGTTGTTACCGCCGGGATCATGCTGACGAGCCGAGCTGGTCTCCAGCCCGTGTGTCAGGTGGGGCGTGACGTCACAGCGTCACGTGGCGCGCCGTGGTTACCGCCGGGACCACGCCGACGAGCCGAGCTGGTCTCCAGTTTTTCTTCCGCTCGGTGTGATGTCACTACAGGGATCGTCTAAAGGTCAAACGTGGTTACCGCCGGGACCACGTTGACGGCTCGAAAGTGCGAGAAGTATTGCTTTCGCAATAAAACTCGTAAAAGGATATTGCCTAATCAAACACTTCGAAAAGAAGAGGTCCTAGGCAAACATACCAACAGCACTGACTCCGAACTTCTGCTTTCCCTTGTTTTCCTTTCCGCACACGTGCATGCGGGACCAACATATGCAGCGTGAACAACCGCTGAAGTTCTTTATAAAAAGTAAGCTGTCGCGAGGGATCAAACGCTACATGCAAACTCCAGCTTCACCCAGTGCTTCTGAGCACCTGCAGCTCAAACAAACCATTGCGCCTCATCGCCACTGGTCAGCCACCATACAACTGCTTCCCCACAAAGGCTGTATACACATGAGTAGAGGGAAAGACGCGTACGTAGCAATACGAGAATGCATAAAAAACGTGATAAATAAACAGCCCAGGTGTCTCTTCTATTAGGCTATAAAAAAAAGTCCGCTGGTCCCCAATTGAAAACTGCACAAAGCTACGCGCTGGAGTGAGAGCTATGGTAGGAAGGCAAGACGAGAAGGGAACCAGCGCTCTGCAGCGGCAAGGGACACTGGCAACAATAGAGCTGCCACCGCGCCTCCGTCGTGCATTTGCAGTTCCAACAAATTGGTAGTCGCCGTGACCGAGGACCGGTGCGCATCTCAAACTACCTACCCCGGTTCGTACGCTCTGTACGGGAAACCGAATGGCGCTAAAGTGCACCGAACTTCACACCTGCCAACCAAGAATGTCACACGGGCAGTTGCTGTCAGTGTGAGATTTCAGTTCAGCCGCAAAATTTCTAGCATCACGGCGCGCACACACAGATTTGGTTCGTTTCGCGCACACAAGGTTAGGACACCAGTCAGCACATTCCAGAATCTGCCATGTCCGTTCTCTGTATGTCAACTGTCAGGCTTGCCCTTAACCTTCACTTTGCACAGCGACTGCCAAAGGGAGCTAGTCAGGCACTACCGCACAGCTAATACACATACTGATGGAAAATAAGAAGTCTAACATCACATCACTCGTTTGCAGCTGCCAGCAGAGCGAACGTGCAAACAAACAAAACAATCACCTAGTGCGGCGGTTCGTTGTATTCCCGATAAACGAGATGCACAACCTCTTGGTCCCCCTTCTGCCGTACAAGGAACCAACGCATCAACTGCGCACAAATCGGTGCTGAACGGGTCAGGTAACTAAACGGCTTGAGATCTGTCGCGACCTTCACTTTAGCCCCGAATTGTCCCGTATCAAGATTCTCAAGTGCCCACATGACTGCAAAACCTCCCCTTTTGATTTGACACAATTTTGTTTGAGCCGGCATAAATTTCTCTCTCAAAAAAGCAATTGGCTTCCGTTCTTCAACTAAGAGAGAAAAATATGCTCCTACCGCTACCCCCGAGACTTCTTTTGTGAGGGGAAGCACCTCTTGATTAGGCGCGACCACCTCCGGCAACCTCTTCTCTGCTCACAAAACGCTTCCTCACCTTTTTCATGGTCAGGTTTTTCTTGCTTTGTGTTTTTGCTAGGACGTTGCGTGATTTTGTGACAGCTAAGTTCGTATCCACCTGAGTACTCTGAAAAAACCTCGGATGTACCACTCATGCCTTCAAAAAGCTCGCGTTTTTGCTGCTGTGTTAACGCTTCATCGGGGATCTGAATCTAAAGGTCAGCGCTGCATCCCGCGTGGTGGGTTCTCATATATGTCTAACGAATATAGGGCTGTATCCGGTTCGCGTGCACTTCACGACTTAGCGATTCTGGCAACACTAGCTGTTTGTACAGCTTGTCATCATCATTTCCTTCATAATAACGTAGCTCGTCATCTATAATACTCCCACGGCTTTCTCTCGCCTGTGTCACCACTTGTAACGAGACATCGGCTCTCTGCTCCACCTTTAAGTCTTGCACCCTCACCGTAGTCTGAGACTACTTCTGCCTGGCCTACTGCAACAGATGGGACTATTACTGGCTCCCCATTCCCGTTTTCTTCGAACTCGAGTGTAGCCTCTGTTTTGTCCTGATCCACTCCGTGTGTGGAGCTCACCTCTTGTTGAAGAACAGCCCTCTCTTTTGCTCTGCCGCCTGCTGCTTTTAGACTCTTTGAAGCAGTGAATGCGTTTCGTGTGTGAGCACCTCACCTACACCTTCGGCTAGCTGTGCGGTTAGCGCACTTGGCATTGGCACTAGCTGATTGACTGTTTCTTCTTCTGATACCAAAGACATCGGTACATACACTGAGTCCTCGTCCACCTCTCCAAAACCAGCTCCCCGTTTGATGTTACCAGAACAGTCATCTTGACACTATACAGGTCCAGCCCCTGAGTATACGCAAGCGTTTGTCAGGTTATCCCCTTATCCCCGATTTTCCGCCTTACCAAGGTAAGGGGGTCAGGCTTAACCAACTGCTTGGGCTTGCCCTCCCTCTCAGCTCCGACGTCTAGCTTATCAGGGACGGGCATTGAAGTTCAAGTTTGCTCGCTTTCTGCTGAGAGTCTGTTACGGCTTGTGTTTTCTGTGAATTCGAGCAATGAATGGACATGTGCCCATATTTCTCGCAACGAAAGCATTTCACCACTGCATGTCTGTTTTTGCTTCCAGCTTTGGGACGTTGGTCTAACGTCCGCTTTTATCGTTCCTCCCCTCCTTGCTGAGGTGGTTCAGAACATTCGAAAGTATGAATTTGTATTTGCGTCAGTTTAACCTTTTTTAGTTCAATCTGGAGCTTCAGCTTCTCAATTTTAAATAGTTGAGCCTTATGCTTATTTTCTGCCAACAACTCTCGCGTCATATTTCCTAGTGCCTGCTCTCGGTGACTCTGGCTCTGCTGTTGCAGGCTGCAAGGTAGGCTCTAGACCATTCCCTGTGGCATTCATCCCTGTATCAGTCATTTTAGTACCTATATCGAAGAATCCTTACACATACAAGGCAAATTCAGAGAGAGCAAAAAGGTGTCCTACCTCTTTCGATGCTCCATCGACCTCAGTGCTGTCGCACTCGATGTGATGACAGCGGGCTCCCGGTAAATTAGACGCCCATGAGTTGATCCTGGTCCCTCAGCAGCTCACCGCCTTGGACTTTGCTTGAATTGGCAGCATGGTTCTTGCTCTGAACCTTTCGATGTGGATGCCTCGTTCCTTTCAGCAGCTTGTTGTCTTGAACCCTCGATGGCTTGTGGCCCGGCTTCTTCAGTTCATTTCTCACTCCAGTCTCCGACGTCCTCTAGAACTCGACCAGCATTCTTCAAGCTTCTCGACGCCAGTTCTTCGACGCAGCTTCACGTTTTCTCACTTTAGGATGAACTATTCTGTAGCTTGTCCACCGACGTGTTCTTCTCACCTTCCGTCCAATACTTTGAGTAGAAAGGTGCTGCGATCCTGTCGCGACTTCGCCAGTTGCAGTTTCCGCTTCACATTACTTGAGGACCAGAACGGAAGGTTAACATAAATAAAACAAGAAGACACTAGCAAGGAGAAAACTATTTACCGTACCAACCGTAACTCGCCCTCCTTTCTGCATTATTTACCGTACACCTGCTTCCCCACAAAGGCTGTATGCACATGAGCAGAGAGAAAGACGCGCTCGTATCAATACGAGAATGCATAAAAAAACATCCATTCGACCCCGATTGAAAATTGCACAAAGATACGTGCTGGAGCGACAGCTATGGTAGGACGTCAGGACGAGAAGGGAGCGAGCTGCCTGCAGCGCCAGGTGCCGCCGGCAATAATAGAGCTGCCACCGCGCCTCCGTCGTGCGTCCGCGGTTCAACCAATCTCTTGGAAGAAGGCAGCAGAGCAGGTAACACCAACACAAAACACAAGAGGCACACACACGCACACACGGACTACGCTGCACTGACAACTATATTAACTGAAAACCGCATATCTTCTTCCTTCACTTCTTCCTTCACTTTAGGTCTGCAGCCAACTTCTTTCTTGTCGTTAACATCCTGCCGGTTGGCGCAAAAATTCTACTTACTTCTTCAACAAAACGACCGATGGCATGCTGACACATTAGTCTCCCAAGTCACAGATTGTATATGCTTCATAAATCTCGCTGGCTAACTTGTCCTTCATCCTTCTCATAACCTTAACATTGTGAAGGTCAGCCGGACATTTTTGGTCTCTACAATCAACGCAGTTTTTGCAGTGCACAGCCAGATTTGTGCCAGACTTGTCCGATATCGCCTTAGCGTGCTCTCTAATCCTTTCATTGAGGCATCGTCCTGTTTGTCCAAAATATTTCTTTCCACAATGCAACGGAATCTCATAAACAACCCCCTGAATACACTTAGAGTACATAGTCCGGTGCGAAGTTTTGCATCCAGAGTTGAAGTTCTGGTTATTAACCTGCACACACATCCCTTTAGCCCTCTTTGGTGCGTCGGAACAATCCGGATGCCATGTCTTTGACCAATCTTCTAAGCCAGACTGAGAGGCTTCTGGAGGCAGGGTATCCTGAGCATTTGCTGTGTAGCATAATAGAAAGCATTGTCCTGCCGATCAAGCGAAGGATTCGAAAAGAAAACCTTACTCAAGGAAACAAGTGGTCAGTGGCACCATATATGCTTGGCTTCACCCATAATCTAATGAAGATTGGTAAAACAAGGCATCTGGAGTATTCCGAGCATCTCAGAGTACCTACCTTGGTTCGTACGCTCTGTAAGGGAACCCGAATGGCGCTGAAGTTCACCGACCTTCACAACAGGTGTCTGCGTCTCACGAGGACTTTTTCAACCAGCAGCAGGCAAATTTTCCCCACCGGGGTCGCGCAGTGTTTACGGCGCTCGACTACTATTCCCAAGGAAGCGGGATCGAATCCCTGCTTCGGCGGCCGCTTTTCGATGGAGGCAAAAGCAGGGCGTCCGTACGCTTTGCGATGTCAGTGCACGTTAAGAACCAAAAGTGGTCGAAATTTCCGGTGTCCTCCGCTATGGCGTCTCTCATAACCTGAGTCGCTTTGGGACGTTAAACCCCACAAACCAAACCAATTTTCAACCATTCTCAGAAGACAACATATTTTGCGCAAAAGGATTCGTACCCGCGTGGGCAGCCCAAATAGGGCGGCCGGCATTCGGCTCAGACATTTTTAAATGTGGGCAGCATAATAAAATCAATAGTGAACCGTACTTTATGTACTCATTGGTCAATATTTTAATTTTTCTGTCGGTCAATTCCTCCAATATCGGAATTGTACCGTCGCGGGCTCTACAGAGGCCAGCCCGATTTGGGCTTGCCCAGGCGTGGCCCTCATGGGTGAATCTGGCATCTCCGAGGCTGCCCAAGTTCCATTAATAAACAAGTGTGAAACATGGAGCACTATTTCTTTAACTTGTAGTTTATACTCAGCAACATAACATAAATTTATACCCAGCACTATAATAATATAAGCTTGCCCACATTGCCCCCTAAATGTTGGTCTGAAAATTTTGATACCGGGCAGAAGGCTAGCACAGGAAACCACAGCAGGTGATGAGCAAGTGTTCACAGCACAGCAGAGCATAACACAGCAGGTGTTCAGGCAAGCCCCGACGGTTTCTTCAGCTTCGTCGTCTCTCACTCTATTTTCTATTGTCGTCCTCTTCGGTGGCATACACGTAACATTACCCCGCCACGAAAAGCACAGTCCCGGTGCGCATTAGGACAAACTACTGCAGGGGTAGTACGGCTTCATTCTGGCGACATGAACAATCTCGGTGCGTGGCAAAAAGGACTGTCGCGGCGGATGTACAGGGGTGACCTCGTATGTCACAGGAGCGACTGGCCGTAAAACACGGTAGGGTCCTGCGTAGCGTGGCAAGAGCTTCTCACACAGCCCAACTTTACGAGCGGGAGTCCAGAGCAAGACGAGAGAGCCCGGAGAGTAGTGGACATCCCGGCGGCGAGAATCATGGCGTCTTTTTTGAGAATTTCGGGAGGAGGCCAGTCGGCGGCGAGCAATAACACGGGCGGCGTCAGCTCGGGAGATGTGCGTCATGAACGTAGCAACTGGCGTTAGCGGTGGGAGGCAGTACACTGCCAAACGGAAGGGGAGCGTCGCGGCCGTATAGAAGATAAAACAGTGGGTAGCCCATTGTGTCGTGACGAAAGGAATTGTACGCGAACGTTACAAACGGCAATCTGATCTCCCAGTCAAGTCAAGTCAAGTCATCTTTATTTCAACATCACAAGGATGCTAGGGGCGCAGCCAAAAAGCCTATTAACGGCTTGACGAGGGGCTGCGCCCCTCACGGTGATCATCACGGTGATCATCCGAGACATACATTGACAGCATGTCCGTGAGCGTGCGGTTGAGGCATTCGGCGAGGCCGTTCGTTTGTGGGTGGTAAGCGGTGGTAAAATAGTGCTTAATGGAGCAGTACCGAAGAATTTCGTCGACTACTCGAGCAAGAAAGAACGGGCGCGGTCAGTGAGCAGCGGGCGTGGAGCACCATGGAGCAGAATGGCGTCATGGAGAAGAAACGCAGCCACGTAAGTTGCAGCTGGTGGGTATCGCTCGGGCGACAGCGTAGCGCGTAGTATATTCTGTGGCCACCACAATCCATTTATTTCCCGACGCAGAAAGTGGGAAAGGCCCGAGGAGGTCAAGGCCAACTCGGGAAAACGGGTCTACGAGGATGTCGATCGGCTGCAGCGATCCAGCAGGCATAACTGAGGGCTTCTTCCGTCGCTGACACCGGTCACAAGAAGCCACGTAACGGCGAACAGAGCGATAGAGGCCTGGCTAAAAGAAGCGGCGGCGGACGCTATCGTACGTACGAGACACGCCAAGATGACCCGCTGGGGGTGCGTCATGCAGCTGTTGAAGAACGGTGGTATGCAGGTGTTCGGGGACTACGAGCAGAAGCTCGGCGCCATTTGGTCTAATATTCCGCCGGTATAAGGTGCCGTTGTGGAGCACAAACAGAGCAAGGGTAGCATCAAGGTGATCAGTGCTGAGGCGATTAATAATGCTGCAAAGCTTGGGATCTAAGCGCTGCTCATGGCGGATGCTTGAAAGGTCATCATCATCATCAGCAGCAGCAGCAGCAGCCTGATTATACCCATTGCAGGGCGAAGGCCTCTCCCATACTCACCGTAACCCGGTTCTGTGCTAGCTGCATCCACTTGACCCCTGCGAACTTCTTAATCTCATCCGCCCACCTAACTTTCTGCCGCCCCCTGCTACGCTTTCCTTCCCTTGGAATCCAGTTTGTTACCCTCAGCGACCATTGGTTAACCTCTCTTCGCACTACATGTCCTGCCCATGTCCATTTCTTCTTCATAACTTCTACTAGAATGTCGGTAACTTCAGTGATTTCTCTGACCCACTCTGCAAGCTTTCTATCTCTTAATGTTACCCATACCATTTTTGTTCCATAGCCCTCTGGGTTGTCCTCAACTTAAGTAAAACTCTCTTGGTTAGCCTCCACGTTTCAGCCCCATAGGTGAATACAGGAAAGATGCAACTGTTGTATACTTTCCTCTTGAGCGATACCGGTAAGCTGCTAGTCATAATCTGCGAGTGCTTGCCAAATGCGCTCCATCCCAATCGTATTCTTTTTATTTCCTTTTCGTGGTCCGGATCTGCGGTTACTACCTGTCCTAAGTAGACATATTCGCCTACTACTTCCAGTATTTCGCTACCTAATGTAAACAGCTGTTCCTTCCCGAGGCTGTTGAACATCACCTTAGTCTTCTGCATATTGATTTTCAAGCCTACCTTCCTACTTTTCCTGTCTACGTCATGAATCATTATTTGCAGTTCATCCCCCGAGTTGCTTATCAAGGCAATGCCATCAGCAAATCGCAGATTACTGAGGTATTCTCCATCTACCCTTATCCCTAACTGCTCCCATTCTAAATCTCTGAATACTTCCTCTAGACAAGCTGTGAATAGTACTTGTGAGATTGTGTCTCCTTGCCTAACACCTTTCTTTATGGGAATTTTGTTACTTTCTTTATGCAGAACTATGGTTGCTGTGCAGCCACTATATATATCTTCCAGCACTTTCACGTGCGGCTCGTCTACCCCCTGATTTCGCAATGCCTGCATCACCGCTGAGGTTTCAACCGAGTCAAATGCTTTTTCGTAATCAATGAATGCTATGTATAGGGGCTGGTTATATTCTGAGCATTTTTCTATCACCTGATTGATGGTATGGATATGATCGATAGTAGAGTACCGTTTCCGAAACCCTGCTTGATCCTTTGCTTGATTGCAGTCTAAGGTTGTCCTGATTCTATAAGCGATTACCCTAGTAAATACCTTATACGTAATGGACAGTAAGCTGATTGGTCTGTAATTTTTAAGGTCCTTAGAGTCCCCTTTGTTGTGAATGAGGATAATGTTTGCATTCGTCCATGGTTCCGGTACCGTCGATGACACCAGGCACTGCGTATACAGGGTGGCCAGTTTTTCTAGCACGATATCCCCCCCGTCCGTCAGCAAATCTGTAGTTATCTGATCCTCTCCAGCTGATTTCCCTCTTTTCATAAGGCCAGAGACGGCCAACCCATATGTGTCATCGTCGCACTCGCTCGTAGGTGGCGGATCTACCGGGTTGCGGGACAGACAATCGGCGTCAGCGTGCAGCCGGCCAGACTTATGGACGACAGAAAAAGTGTATTCCTGAAGTCGGAGGGCCCAACGGACCAGGCGACCAGTTGGGTCCTTCAGCGTAGAAAGCCAACATAAGGCGTGGCGGTCGGTGATGACGGAGAACGGGCGGCCAAACAAGTAAGGGCGAAATTTTGTAATGGACCACTCGAGGGCTAAACACTCACGTTCTGTGATCGAATAACTCGCTCAGCCGCTGAAAGGAGGCGACTGGCATAAGCGACGCGAGTGCGACCCATCTGCTGTTGGGCGAGTATGGCACCAATACCATGTCCACTGGCGTCGGTGCGTACCTCTGTTGGTGCCGAAGGATTAAAATGTGCCATGACGGGCGGGTTGGTGAGGGCTGCAATAAGCGCTGAAGAGGCTTGAGATTGTTCTTGGTGGCAACAAAATGGAACGTCGTTCTTCAAAAGATTGGTTAGTGGACGAGCCGTCTCCGCAAAGTCGGTTACAAACTGCCGAAAATAGGAGCAAAGCCCAAGAAAACTACGTACGTCACTGGTACATCGGGGTGTAACAAATGCACTTACAGCACGTATTTTGTCTGGATCGCGTTGAACGCCACAGGCATCGACCACCTGACCGAGCACCTTGAGTTCACGTCGGCCGAAGCTACATTTCTTCGAGTTCAGCTGAACACCAGCTCTTCGGAAGACGCCAAGAATGGTATCAAGGCGATGGAGATGGCTCTCGAATGTAGAAGAAAATACAATGGCATCATCGAGATAGCACAAGCACGTCGTCCATTTCAAGCCGCGCTGGAGAGAATCCATCATGCGCTCAAAAGTTGCGGGCGCATTACACAAGCCGAAAGGCATCACCTTGAATTCATACAGGCGATCGGGAGTGACGAAGGCGGTCTTCTCTCGGTCTCGTTCGTCGACTGCGATCTGCCAATAACCGGAACGAAGATCAATGGAAGAGAAATAGCTGGCACCGTGCAAGCAGTCGAGGGCATCATCTATCCTGGGGAGCGGGTAAACGTCTTTCTTTCTAATTTTGTTGAGGTGTCGGTAATCAACGCAGAATCTACAGGTATTGTCTTTCTCAACAAGCACGACAGGCGACGCAAAGGAACTGCTCGAAGGCTCTATAATGTTTATTCTAACATCTTGTCCACTTCACCTTGTATGACGCATCGTTCAGAAATGGCGACTCGATAAGGTCTTCTGTGAATTGGCCGGGCGTCTCCGGTGTCAATACGATGTGTAACGAGGGACGTTTGTCCTAAGAGGAGGTGACCAAAATCGAAAATATCGCTGTACGAAGTCAAAAGACTCGTAAGTGCTGTAGCTCGGTCAGGGCGCAAGTTAGGTGCAACAATTCCTGATATGCGGGCCTCCTGAGGTGGGGACGATGCAGGTCGTGTCGACACTTTAGCAGTACGGTCAGGTAAAAGAGCGGCAACTGTGACGTCAGACAGTGGGATCAAATCGGCGAGAGTAATGCCCTCAGGAAGTACGTGCACAAAAAGGCCGAAATTCAAGACTGGAATATAAGCGTTGTTATTTTCTACGTACACGATGTTATGAGTGTATCAGGCTTCTAAAAGACGCAGGCTCTGATGGCAGCAAGGTGCTATGCCGACCAACGAATGACCGCTCGGCGGTTTATTTCGGGCCTTTATCAAGACCACGGAACGAAACGAGGGAAAGGGATTGGGAAGAGGAAAGTGACAAGTTGACGTGCTTCCGAGCTAATAAGCTGCAGTCTGATACATCTTCTCTTCGCAATAAAAAACAACTATGACACTTGGTGAAAGTTACTGTCATAATGAAGCCTTCGAGGTTCCTCACGTTGCCTGGTTGATCTTCGTAGGCTTGGCGAGTTCACTGAATGATCTGTACCAGGCGTCGGAGTGTGCGATCCACCGTGCTTGGTCTAGGCCTTTGCGATTGTTGAGGGCTTGCGGCATCCCGGCTTGATCCGTGAATTACGGGTGTCTGATCCACCATATGTCGTTGGGCCGTGTCCGCGTGTACCCCACGGCCGTCAATAATGTGGTCTTCACTTCCTTGAGTCTGTTTTGCAGGGCTGCCGACGTTTTCGGGAATGGGTAGTAGGTGTTGCCTGTTCCGTCTCAGCAGCCGCTGATCTTCCGTTTCCACCACGTACGACCTCGGTGCTGTTTTCTAGACTACCGTCGCCGTGCGGGCCCAGTTGTCGCCTTGGACGCGAACTGAAGGTCCCTCCTCGATTGGTGACAGTACCTTGCCTACCGAAGACTGCCGACGTTTCAGCACTGCGACGCTTGGCTGCTCGTTGTACAGAGTCAGGCAACAACGGAGGTGCCGGCCTTGTAGCAGTTCGCCAGGAGAACGGCAAATTTCCAAGGGAGAAGAGCGATACGCTAACAGACCCAAGCAAAAGTTGCTGCTTGACTCATTGGTCTTCTTAAGGATGCGCTTGACTATTTGAACCCCCTTTTCCGCTAACCCATCAGACCTCCAGAATTCAGAACTCGACGTGATGTGGTGAAAGTCATACCTTTGAGCAAAGAGACGAAACTCTCTCGATACGAACTGGGGCCCATTGTCAGTATAAACTTCTACCGGGATGCCGTGGCGCGAGAAAATAGCAGATATTTTCCCTATGACCTCTTTTGCCGTTGTGCCTCTTAGCTGCTCCACTTCAGGGAAATTCGAGTGGGCTTCATATACCACCACATAGGAGGCGCCCCTGAACTGAAAGAGGTCAATTCCTACGCGATGCCACGGCCTATCAGGGGTAGGCTGCATGAGGAGAGGTTCACTCTGCTGCTTGTATGCATACTTTTGCCAAGTACCATACCCCCGAATGAGCGCCTCAATAGCACTGTTCAGGCCAGGCCAGAAAACCAACCTCCGTGCTCTGGCCTTGCATTTGTTCAATCCGAGGTGCCCCTCGTGAACTCGTTGTAGAATTCCTTCTCTCATAGCTTTAGGTATGACGACTTTACAGCCCTTAAGCATTATTCCGTCCACCACAGACAGCTCTCCTGCAAATGGCTTGAGCTCACCGTTGATGGCCGCACCCTGCGAAATTTGCTTTCTCACCTCGCTTAAGTACGGATCTTCGCTGCATTCCTTTTCCAACCGCTCTTTCATCGGCGTGCTTACGATGCTGGAAATGACCTGCATTGCATGCACGTCACAGTCTGTTTTCCATGATGCAGTCGATCATTGGGTTTCCACCGGTGCACGCGAAAGCATGTCCGCCAGCAACAATTCCTTGCCAGGCACGAACTGCAAAGTATAATCATACTGCAGAAGCCTGATAAAAAAACGCTGCAATCGTGGTGGCATGTCTCCAATGCTCTTTTGTGAAATGGCAAGCAGGGGTCTATGGTAAGTTTTGATCAGGATCTTTCAGCCATAAACAAAATGGTGGAACTGTTCTCATGCGAACACTATCCCAAGCGTTTCCTTTTCAATTTGCGAGTAGCGTGTTTCGCAAACTGTTAGGGTCCTTGATGCGTACGTCACTGGGCGCCAGTCACTGTAATGTCGTTGAAGTAGCGCAGCGCCTAAACCAGTTCCGGAAGCGTCCGCTGTAATCTTTGTTTATTTCGATTCGTCAAAAAGAGCGAGTAACGGAGGGCTTGTTAATGCGTTGCAGATCTCTGCCCACTCACGCTCACGTGCGGCTGTCCATTCAAATATTACATTTTCTTTCACGAGGCTTCGTAGCAAGACTGTCTTGTCACTAAGTGGCGGGACGTACTTTCTGATGCAGTTAATAACGCCCATCAGTCTGCGCAACGCATGCTTATCTTTCGGCGCCGACATCGACAGGACACTGTCAACTAAGCTGCGACTGGGTCGTATGCCATGCTCACCTATTACATCGCCCAAAAATGCAATTTCTTTCCATCCAAAAACACGCTACTGCAGGTTAAATGTCAACCCCGCTTGTTCTGCCCGCTTCAGTATGGCGTACAAGCGTGCGTTAAGCTGCTGCTCACTTTCACCCCACACTAGAATGTCAATGTATATGCGGACGCCTGCCAATCCCTCGAAAATGTCTGTTAACGGTTGCTGAAAAACTTCGCTTGCTGATGAAATTCCAAAGGGAAGACGAAGAAAACGGTACCGTCCGAACGGGGTCGCGAATGTGCACACTCACGATGTAGCTTCGTCCAATGGGATTTGATGGAGCCCGCATTCGCATCCATGCGGGAAAAATACCTCGCACTCGACAGCTGCCTCAATCTCTTCCCTTGTTGGCATCGGGTAGTGCTCGCGCTTTATATTTTGT
>JAJIZL010050722.1:0-13193 GCA_023969395.1 Amblyomma maculatum
CAAATAAACCTCCAAAATGTACAATAATTGTGTTCTCCACCAGCACCACAACTACCTGCGTTTCGGCGTAGGAGAAAATAAGACTTACGTGTATTACGCGATGTCAATGCACGATTAAAGACCTGCTTGTGATTGAAATTATTCCTGAGCATTCCACTAGGGGAGCCAAGCATTGCAGGTGGAGCTGCGGCCGCCAAAGCGTAGCGCCATTTTGGCGCGCGTGCGCTCAACTATAGCGGGCAGATCGGCTGGCTTCGTCTGCTCACAAAAGAAGCCTGCTCATGGGCGTGCGTTTTCTCGCCTGTGCGATGAGGCTTTTCTAAATGTGTTTCATTGTTGGGCACTTCCGTATAGATGACAAAATTGGTATTTTGCACTTATCTCGTCAGTCATTTTTTTGTGCGAGATTAATCACATGTGCAATCCTTATAACCCATAGAGATGGTACCCCTCCACTTGTCAAAACATCTCTTCTTGAGTGCAAATGACATTGCGGTGGCTTAGGAATTTTCATGCGCGGCACGCTAAGCATGCATCTAATAGGGGCGCGATTATAGATCGCGAGTGAAAGTCATCCAAACTGACGTTCAGCTGAGCTCTATTTTGTCTTAAATATTACAAATATCAAAACAGCAGGAATGGTCAGTACGCAACAGAGCTAGAGTTTCTCAAAATATTGACAAAACGTGGATAGTGAGCACCTCATAATAACCTAAATGGGCTAATGTACATGGTCAAAAAAAAATAATATAGTCGGCGATGAGGCATAAAAGTGGGCGAGATGCGATTGTACGATTAGGCGCTGAAGCGAAGCAAACTGGAGACGATTTCGAGAGAATATGTTTGGTATTCCATAATGCGTGCCACACTGTAAATACGAAAGTTCGAAAACAATGCAGCTTAGATGTTGCCAGCCTTCTCGTTTTTGTGTAGCTATAGTTGATGATGATGATGAATTTTAATGGCGCAAGGGCGTTTAGGCCAAAGAGCACCAAACATGAGGTGAACGGTGCAATCAGGTTGGTGTAATCTGCTGGTTGTGATGTTTCATGAAGGGTTAAAAAACAGTGGTGTATTGGGCCAAAAATTCATTCGATCTATAAAATCAATAAAAATAGGGGTGTATAAGACCTAAACTTCATTTTCGATATATAATGAGTTGTGCAAAAATTTAAATAAGGATATGTAGATGCTTTAAAAGATCTCATCCGTCTTCTGAATGAGATTACATTTAATGCACTAACTCACACAATTCAGCATTCTTGTGAAGTTTCTCAAGGAGAGACGGGGTGAGATCCACGTCAATGGGAAATTTCATGTAAAAAGTCTACTTTCAATATGTGTAGCTATAGCTGTTAATCTGTAATCTTTAGTTCAGTGCTTATTCCATTCAGGAATATATGCTCTGTTACTTATATAAAGCTGATTTTCAGGAAAAGCCGTAGGGCCGCGATACTCATAGTATTCATAAGAGACGTCTGTTTGCAATAAAAATTTTCCCATATATATTATCTCTTTTTGCAGCTGTAACTTTATACGGGTTTTACTTTTCTTGCCAATTATACCCAAGGCTAAAATGTAATCTGCCAGCCAGTCGCATACTGTTGACAGGCGCTTTTCCTGGCACCGGCAATATTTTGTTTTGTTAGTAGTAATTGATCCAAGTACTAACTAGTCACTTTAAAGAACGAATAATAATGATATTATTAGTCGGTTCAAAGCTATGGAAAGGCACCGTATCTGTCACACTTGTTTCTGTGAACTAAACCGCACCGTAAGGGAAAGGAAGGGAGGAAGATGGGAGTGAAAGTAGAAAGAGAGAAAGGGGCGCCGTAGTGGAGGGTTACGGAATAATTTTGACCACCTGGAGATCTTTATCATGCGCTGGCATCGCACAGCACACGGACGCCTCTTCATTTTGCCTCCATCGAAACGCAGCCGCCGTGGCTGGGATCGAACCCGGGTAGTCCGGCACAGTAGCCGGGCGTCTTGCTATTGCACCACCACGGCGGGGCTTGGACAATAAATGGAATTTCCAGATTCGGATACCACCTTCAGAAACAACTTCTATATTTTATGCTGAGGAAACCTAACATGCAAGTTTTTTTCTCAGCAACAAAGGAAGTGCGCGAAATATAGATCAACACCACAATAAATGGAATTCTAGATTCGCATACCACATTCAGAAACAACCTCTAATTTATGCTGAGGAAGGTAAGTTTTTTCTCGGCAAAAAATAAAGCGCGTGGAATATAGATAGATATTTATTACCATTCTAGTCGCGTGTAGCCACTGGGCTGCTCTCAACCACACCTTCATCGAATGAAACAACCTGAAACTGTAATGTGTGTCCCCCTTGAAGAGCTCGGCTGACATGTCGGTGGTCGTTGCTCCTGTAAACCAATTAAGGCGTGTATACGCAAGGTATACGGAGTGCGCGAACGAGGATAAATACTTGAAAAATAAGTGGAGGGCGCATTATTTGTCAGTTCTATCAAAACAAGCAAACTTAGTCACATTGGGTGGTTTTGCTGTCGCTTTGTAACAAACCATCCGCCCTTATAGGTTTACCGCGGCACTTAACGGTTGAGCTGAGACCGGAATTGAATTTACTGGCCACGTGAGTTTTATTTTTTCTGGGGTTTGTACTTTACATGGAGAAAATGCACTCGATGATTCTTTGCCATAAATAGCGAAGTTAGGGGTTCGTAGAAGAGCACTTAATTACTCCAAGAAAATAAGGTGCATTGAATATTGCGAACAAAAATTTTTTTTTGGCCCTCAATGCGGTTACACGAAATATATAGCTGGCTTTCTGCTCCTGACTGTAAAATTTTATTTTTGAGCGCTTCGATTAAATTAGCTGCGACATCTAATAGGTGGGTACTTGTGGTACACTCCATGTTTCATTCAACTTCAGATATCCAATGGTCACAACGCCGAACCTTAGCACAGATCATCCTGATAATTTTTATGATAATGGTCGGAGTAACAGTCTTTGACATCTTTCAAGGAATATAAACTGAAATATTATTTTTCTTGCTATATTTTTTAGCATTGCTTGATGAGAGAGAGCGTGTTCATGAGTGAAGTCATTTCTATAAATATCCTGACGACAGCAGTCAAGCGATGGCTAGTTACAGCGAAGGAATAGAAGGGCAGGTACGAACAAGGAACAATGAGGTCTTGAACTCAGCCTTGAAGCTCAAAGCCCTAATAAAAATGCTGTGAAGGCTCAAAACCTAAAAACCCTTCAGTGCATTGAACAGACCTGCCGTGGAGAAATCGGAAATAATGTCGTTGGCTGCTCTTTATTACATCCTCGAGGGACACGACTCTGCACATTTCGCTGTCATGTCTCAGTATTTTTTTGCATCGTGACTAGGCACTTTGGAGAGGATTGAATAGACACTAGCCATGGTCATTACTTTGCCTTATACAGCAATGTTGCACATGGTCGTGCAGTTTGAATGTACGTCCTAACTGGCCATGACAAGTGACTGACTCATGACGAGACTATAACGACTCACATGGAAATACTAGGCATGACATGAAATTTATATATCACTTGTCACATACACTCTCACAGCTACCAATCATATATCATTCGTTACATCCTGCTTCCATATTTTGCTTCGATGTTTCGCTTCCACATTTTGTGGATACATTTTTGTAACTAAATAAAGATTTGGCCTTTATTTGTGAGAAAGGTGTTCAATATTATTAGAATGCTTGGCCTATTTCGAGTAATTCAGAACAGTAGCCAATAAAAGTGCTGTTATAAATGATAGTAATTGATTCACAGGAAGGAAAAGGCGCAGTATCTGTCACACTTGCTATGTGGACACCTGAACAACGCCGTAAGGGAAGGGATGAGGGTGGGAGTGAAAGTGGAAGGAGAGAGAGGGGAGCCGTAGTGGAGCGCTACGGAATAATTTCGACCACCTGGAGGTCTTCAACGTGCGCTGACATCGCACTGCACACGGACGCCACTTCGTTCCGCCTCCATCGAAACGCAGCCGCCGTGGTCGGGTTCGAATCCGGGAACGCCGGACAATTGGTCGTTTTACCACTGCACCATCCCGGTGGTGTTATAAGTGCTGTTCAATCTTCTTTTTTGGTATGTATAGTATTTAGCTTATAAAGTGCTGTTTAATCTTCCTTTTCGGTATGTAGACATTTTAAGCTAAATACTATTCCTTCCTTTTAACCTATCTGAAGAGCTTCGCCATTACATATTATCAATATTTTATAGTCAGAGCCCACTTCAAGCAAAAGCTAAAAATACAACATGCACCAGCAATTTCCTTGCACAGTCTAACTGCAGATATTTCAATCAATCAATCAATCAATCAATCAATCAATCAATCAATCAAAAATCTTTTTGGAGGTGACGAGTAAAAGCCGCTTAAGTGCGTCTTGACAAAGCCCGGCTCCCTCTATGTACAGTTATGGGTAAACCCCATTGCAGTGAGTACCACCGACTCGGCAAGACTGCGGCCGTGGTTAGGACACGCATGGGTAAACCATGGCCCAGTCATCACCCGACTGCGGCTTTAGGCTCTTTAGGTAGGTACACTAGTTGGTCTGAGGTCAATTGCCGTTAATGATCCGTTCTAAGGCAATTGTTCATCCCCGACCTCGCACCCGATTGGCCGGCCGAGCTTGGCACGATGAGTTTTGGCTTGTCACATGGGCAAGCGGCGAGCGTGGCGCGACCATACCTTGCTGACTTGGATACACTCGCATCATGCCGATGATCCACCTCACCTGGACAAACATCTAGACTTCTAGCAGCCAGGCTCTACGAAGCAATGAGACTGCAAATGCGTGCGTCTCAGCGCTTACACACCGGAGTTCTAGCTATCCTGGCTGACTCTTTCTAACAGTTTTGTGGTTTAAGAAATCACAATCTATTCCTGCTACAATCCATAGACGAGACAATAGAAATTGCCCTCCTTTTTGCATCTCTTGTGGCCCGAAACTACTCATTAGGTGCTAGTTTTTACCGGTTACCTGATTGGGTTTCTTTTTGATGAAGCTGTTCCTGCCAACATTTTTTATTTGAAGTTGCATGGCACGTAGAGTGTCCACCTCGAGAATGGGACGATCTTCCACAGCAACCATTATGGGGTGGTGGACAGGGTGCGATTGTTAGTACAGAGGATGAGGAGTTTGGAATTCGCTGCGGAGCACTAGAGCCCTATGCCTTTAGTGTGTTCCTATTTGCTTAGGAGGGTTTGGTGTGTAAAATCAAGTCAGGTATGAAAGACACTGTAGTAGAGTACTCTGGACCTTGTTTTAATACGGCGGTGTTTTGAAATGTCCGGTATGGTGCTATGACTGCCATGCGTGGTGAACAGAGTGATGACGGTTGAATAGAGAGTGTGCAGAAGTGTTGCAATTTGGGGTGGTTATTAGTGAGTCAGATTATGTTCATATTGGAAAGGAAAAGGGGGACCACTGAGTCATTACAAGTACCGACCCTCTAAGGAAGTACAGAAATGATTCGTTTCGGCTAGTAGAACACAGAAGTGCGATTGATAAGCAACGCCAAAATACATACGCATATAAAATACAGGCGGGTGTTGTGATGAACGTGCGTTAATCAACTAATTTGTCTCAATAAATCCAGACACAGAGCAGCTTTATGTGGCCTGGAATTACCGGTTCAAAGACATCGGTGGTCACCTGCAGCACGAGATCTTGCATTTGCAAGTGGAGATGAAGGCTGCCATCTTATGGGGAGAGAGATTGCTGTCAGCTAGGTGTTCAGTGCGTCTCGCCAGTACATTGCCGAAACGTTTACAGATACACGATGTGAGAGAGTTGGCGTGGAGCTGGACATTGTTAGTGGTTGGTTTAGGAATAAGTAAAACTTCGGCATGGCACTAATACAAGGGGAGAGTGCCGTTTTCCCAGCCTGTGGTAATGTATTCCATAACTGCGTGAGTAGTTAGTCATCCAAGTTGTAGCGCATAGTTAGAGATTTCTTCAACAACTGGAGCAGAACATGTACTGAGAGTCAGGAGTGCCGCACTGACAAGAATGCAAACAAAGCTAAAAGTTCGACGGAGCGCACAAAGCGGGACTAGGACCAGAAATTCAACAAGCAACAGGGCACCTAGACGTGGCATTAATTGTGCCTTGCTAAGCGATCTCATAGTTGAAAAGAATGCCAAGTCCGAAAGTTTCAAGAATATCAAAATAATTGCGTACAAATAATGAGTCACCAATCCTAAAGACCAGACAAGGAACTACGATATCAAACAGCGATATATCGGTCACAAAATGAACGTCAACTACTGCTCGCCATACACGTGCAAAGCAAATCTCACTCTGGACGAAACTCTTACCATAGATGAACATCAGTTCAGTTCAATTCAGTCGTTTAGTCGTGTCCGACTCTTCGTGACCTTATGGACCATGTCAGGCCACGCTTTCCGGTCCGGCTTGGTGAATCTTCCTAACATCACATAACTTCATCTGCAGCGCCTCGAGGATGCCATCTAACCATCGCGTTTGCTGCCTACATCAAACCTTTCTCCGGCAACTCCTCTCTTCTGATCAGATGACCAAAGTAGTTGAGCTTTAAATTTGTAATTTGACCCTCCAATGAGCAGTCAGGATTTATGGTCGACAATATCGACTAATTTGATGAACATAGGCACGCTGTTATATCCACCACATAGAACCCCACGCCACCAATAGATGGCATCACTAACGCCTTGGTTAATAATCTGAACAAGAAATCGATCGAAAATTCACTGAATGCACCAAGAAACACATCAAGCAGGTACATACCAACCGACTGGACTCAGGCGGAAAAATCATTCAAAAAGCCGGAAAGGCTCCAGGCTTCCAATTCTGTGGCCCATTTCGGTAACATTATATTTGTGAGTTTTGGGAGTTTCGAGTAATCTGGCTACGTCGGAATGCAAGTGTGGATAAAGAAAAATATGCTAGGTAGCTTTTCACTATTTTAAGGTGAGTGACAATCATCTCGTTAAACTTGAACAAAGTAGGCACTGAAAATTTTTTTTCACATTTCAGTTCAGTTCAGTCGTTCAGTCGCGTCCGACTCTTCGTGACCCTATGGACCATGTCACGCAACGCTTTCCGGTCTCTCACTATCTTCCTAACATCACATAACTTCATCTGCAGTGCCTCGAGGATGCCATCTAACCACCGCGTTCGCTGCCTACCCCTTCTCCGCCGACCCTCAACCTTTCCCAACATCAAATCTTTCTCCAGCGACTCCTCTCTTCTCATCAGATGACCAAAGCAGCTGAGCTTTAACTTTAGAATTTGATCCTCCAGTGAGCAGTCAGGGTTTATGGTCGACAATATCGACTGATTTGACCTTCTGGCAGTCCAAGGAACTCTCAAGAGTCTTCGCCAGCACCACAATTCAAACGCGTCAATTCTTCGGCGGTCAGCCTTTTTCACAGTCCAACTCTTGCATCCATACATCACAACTGGAAAGACCATAGCACGAGTTATAGGGATCTTGGTTCAAAGCACGTAGCTGGTTGCTGTCTAGTTTTACAAATATATCGATTTCGGTTTAAATCTTTTCCGTCGGCGTGAATGAAAGGCTGGACATACAAAAGATAGAATAGGGGATATAAATTACACAAAAACAGAAACGTGTTTTTTTTTTGGTAATTTTGGCTACCCTATTTCCTTAAAGCAAAATTCGCCAATGTTAGTCATAGGGCTGTGCTAGAGGGGCTCTGCAACCTAAATCGTGGGCAGAGAATGCAACTACGCAAAATCCTTTCTGACCCCCTTAACTAGCATCATTGGAATATGAGGCACCAGGAGTGATATATTCTATATCCCTAAAAAGAGAAGACAATAAGGTTAAATAATATGACCTGTTATTTTAGTTTTTTAGTAAAAACACTGTGCCTAAACAAGCTATGATATCTTACCACTCTAATCAAATAAGAAGACCACGAGTTTCAGTGGTATGCCCTGTATTTTTAGTTTCATAGAAGCATTGTTCCGAAGCAAGCTATGACATCCTAACATTAATCCTCTACCAAGAGAACATATACACCTTGTGCTTAGCGCATGAGAACCTGAGTTGATTATGAGCCATAAAACACAACATAACGCATAAGGTTCAGTAATATTCCCTATGATGTATAACATTGTCATGATCGGCTTTGCACTGAAACTTGAAATTGAACGAGCCAGAAATGCCATCTATGCTGACAAATTCACAACATGGACGAGGGGATCTTTATGTAAAAACCGAGACTGTGTGAGACGGTGGCTGATACTACCGAAGCATACGGTCGACACTGAGCGCTTGAATGCTCTGCCGGATAAATCGGAGGTACTCAGGGTACACAGCACAGGATACATGAACAATTGTATAGACGTCTACCTAGGGGTAAGCGATAACCGAGCTATCATAAAGCAAGATCCTTGACAGGTGGATAAAAAGTGACTGTTGTACAGATTAAACAATTAGGCAGCTAGCTAATGGCACCTTACAGGTCACTGTAATTTCCGCAAGTATGTCCAACAGAATGCGAGCTATGTTAAAGGCTGATAAATATAGGCTAGTACAGGTTCTCGTCGTGAGTATGATTGGGTACACTGCCACCTAGCAAAGACCGCTCGAGCAGGAAGGTGGGGTAACCCTTAGAAAGCCGACAAATGCGCTCTCTAGGTGGCGGTCAGAACCTCGATGGACAAATGTCTTAAAAAAAGGTGTAAAAAACACGGTGAAAGGCCACGTCACGGCCCCCGTTCTATCGCAGGAAATAAGATGCATGTATACCCAAACGGGCAAGAACACTAAGCATACTCATCATTCAATGTTCATGCAGAGAACCCAGCAGCTTAATAACCAGCCAACGCAGGAGGGGTGGGAGGCAGCTCTGACCAGCTCGGACGCAAGGTGTCAAAAAGAAAACTGAAAGAGCGCTGACAGCTGCCTACGCAAATGGCGTTCCGGACTGAGGACTCCAACCGCCGCTACAACCTCCATAATATTTTCATTAAAATATTTTACCACCACCACCAGCTGATGTGAAGCATACCAAAGTAGATAAGGGCGATCATTCAGGTGAACACGATTCCAAAAACATGCATCCAAAGTACACAAAGCCAGAATATAGGTAAGATCAGAAGCGCACAAAAGAAGTTTCGCAGGGAGAAATTGTGGGGTTATAAGCATGGCTTGATTATAGGAATAATAGATCGAGAGATGTGAGCATCTTACCAGTGGCCTGTGAAAGAAGCGTTTTCAATCTTTTGGAAATTTTATTACATTGTGTTCAATCGGAAGGAAAGGGACAATATCTGCGATACTTATTCTGTGGATATTCGCAGAGTACAGTAATGCATGGTATACAGATGAGAGTGAAAGTGAAAAGGGAGAACGGATGTGCCGGTGTCAACGTGCCGGACTACGGAATAATTTCGACCAGCTGGAGATCTTTAATGTGCACTTGTATCGCACTGCACACGGAAGCCCGTTCGTTTCGCCTCCGCCGAAATGCAGCCGCCGGTGGTTAGGACCAAACCCGAATGCTTGAAAGTATTAATAATAATAATTGGTCCGCAGGAAGGAAAAATTCGCAGTATCTGTCACACTTGTTTTTGTGGACACCTGACCCGCGCGGTAAGGAAAGGGAGGTAGGTTGGCAGTGAAAGTCGAAAGAAATGGGAGCCATACTGGGTGTCAGCGGAATATTTTCAACCACATTTCGACCACATGTGGACCTTTAATGACTCGCCGGTGTTGTGCAGTGACAAGATGCCTGACTAGTGTCCCGGAGTACCCAAGTTCGATCCCGACTGCGGCGGCTGCGTTTTCATGGAGGCGAAACGAAGAGGCGTCCATGTGCTGCGCAGCGTATGTGCGTTTCGACTGTAGGGGCCACCTCCGGGCCGCTGCCTCGTGCGGACAGAATTGAAAAAAGACAAGAAAGAAAAAGGATAGGGAGAGAAATATGCGAGTCGCAACAGACGTCGTCCACCTCCGAAGCGGTCGCTGGTGTAATGACGGCCTAAAACAGATAAAACCGGTTTCAGGCCGGGGCCCGCCGCTAGCGGCGTTGACCTACCACTCCCCGCCCTATAGTTCCTGGTGGCAGTTCCGTCCCTACGGGGTGGGGACGGTGGGCCAACGCCACTCGCGCGGGGGCTAGCCAGCCGCCGAATTTTTATTTGTTGTAGGCCGTCATTGCACCCGCCACCGCTTCGGTGATGGTGGACGACGGCCGTTGTGCGGCGCGCGTCTTTCTCTCCCTCTTATTTTTCTCTCCCTCTTATTAGGACATAGCGTGCCACCGAATTTGTACCTGTTGTAGGCACCCCGCCGGGGTGGCGCAGAGGTTACAGCGCTCGACTACTGTTCCTAAGGACACGGTATCGAATTCCGGCCTCGGCGGGAGGCTTAACTAACCGGGAGAAGGGAGATCTATCGAAGCGCCGAGCACATACGCAGAGGTAACAAACTTTTATCGCGAGCTAAGATGCACATACCCTGCCCCTCACCCCGATCTGGACCGGGCGCAAGCCACGGAACTCAGACGCCTACAAACAAAGGCCATTCTTAGCCCCTACCGATTACCATTAATTACGAACGGAGAATTCAACCCTGCATGCCGGCACTGCGAGATGGGACGCAGGCCACTCAAGACCATATACTGTTGGAATGCGCCAGCAATCCCCCTCCAAACACACTCTTGTCAGCTTCGTCAGCAGAGAAATGGGACAAGCTGTTGGCCAGCCCAAGAAAAACTACTCAGATGGCCATCGTCCAGCAAGCTTAAGAGGTCGCCCTCGCCTGGAGGCCACCCTGGACTGGCCCCAGCCGAAAAATAGTTCCTTTGATTTTGTGGCAATAAATTTGTTACCACCACCAACGGCCTGGGCGGCCGCTTTTCGATGGAGACGAAAAGCGAGGCGCCCGTATACTGTGCGATGTCAGTGCACGTTGAAGAAGCCCAAGTGCTGGAAATTTTCCGAGTCATCCACTACGGCGTTGCTCATAGCCTGAGGTGTTTTGTGACGCTAAACCCCACAAACCAAGTAAACCAAACCTGTTGTATGCCTTCATTGCATTCGCCACCGCTTCGGTGGTGGACGACTCCTGTTGTGACCTGTCTTTCCCTTCCTCTTCGTTCTATTAACGCGAAAGCGGGTTGGTTGGTTGGTAGGGTTCAACGTCCCAAAGCGACTCAAGCTATGAGAGACGCTGTAGTGGAGGACTCCGGAGATTCGACCACCTGGGGTTCTTTAACGTGAACTGGCATAAGAGTTACTTCACTATGTTCACAGATTTCTGTCCGCAGACCGCGTCCGCAAAATTGTGACCGCAGCAGTTGCGGGTAATTGAGAAGTGGTAGAGGATAATGTGTGGTGGCAATCGATAGCGGATGACGTAATGTTCCTGAAGCGAAATTTATTAAGTCATTAAGGTAATTAGGCAAATATTTAGGTTCACAGGAATCGAAAGGCGCAGTATCTTCAACACTTGTTCTGTGGACACCTTAACTCACCGTAAGGGAAGGGAGGAAGGTGGGAGTGAAAGCGGAAAGAGGAACAGGTGCGGTACTGGATATGACGTCAAGGATGTCACGTCACGCAATCGGAAGTAGAGCTGAAAAAAAATGGCTTCGGAAGGCATTGGCGCGCAATTTATAGTACCAAAGATTAAAAGGGGTAGGTGATAACTTTTATTGCCACAAAATGAAAAACATTTTCGGGCTGGGGCGGGTCGAGGGTGGCCTCTAATCGGGGGCGACCTCTTTAGCTCGTGTGACGATGACTAGTTGGGTAGTTTTTCTTGGGCTGGCCAACAGCTTGCTCCAGTCCTCCACTGAGGGAGCTGGTAAGAGTGTCTTTGGAGTTGGATTGCTGACGCATTCCCATAGTATGTGGTCGTCAGTTGCCTTTGTCCCGTCACCACAGTGCCGGCTTGCAGGGTTGTATTCTTCGTTCGCAATTAACGATAACAGGTAGGGGCTAAGAATGGTCTTTGTTTGTAGGCGAACAAGAAGCGAAATAATGTGAGGTAGAGAGTGTGACGTCACGAAACCGGAAGTAGAGCCGAAAAAGGTCATAGGAAGGGACTGGCGCGCAATTTGGAAGTATCGAAGACTACAATGGACAAAGAAGAGATGTGGCCATAGAGACCCGGAGACAAAGGCCCCTTCATCACCTACAAGGAGCTTTCTGAGACTCCCAGACTAGAGAGAAGGATCTATCCACTACTAGATAGGTCCATAATACACTCAGAATGCAGGGCCTGGTGAAATATTCAGGCCAATCGTTTCTTACCTTATGTTACTCTGCATAAAGAGGTGACAGGGTCCCCAGAGGCTTGCAATCTCTGCAACGTACCTCTGAGTCAAAATCATCTAATTTGGAAATGCCCCGATTCTCCGGCAGCTAAGAAAGTGATCCCCTTGATGGAATTACCTGGGAGTCTGTGAAGAACATCTGTTAATTTGATCAAAGACGAAGAAATAAACGAAGAAAGGAGAAAGAAGAGGAAAACGTGAAGGTTGGCTCGAGGAACGCGAGGCTCGAGCGGGAGAGAAGAGGCGAGCAGCGGAGCCGATCGGCTGTCCAAGGAGCTCGGAGCGGTTCGTCTTCTGCTAGGCCTGACCCGGGGTTCCAGACCTGGGGCCTGCCGGCCGTATCCTGTCCTGTTCTCCTGCTGACCACGAACCTCGGAACGGTAGTCGGGCCCGGGAGTGCCACAGCGCCAGCTCTTCACTGGCACGAGCGTTCGGCGCCGTGCTGAGCCCAGGCACGTCGGGGAGGCCTAACGCATCGGCCGTGGAAAGGCCACTCGAGGCCTCTTGCCTCTACTGGGCTCCGTCCGGTGGCCTAGCCTTCCGCTGGGCTTACTGAGGCCCCACTGCACCGACCCTGCAGAACTCTGACTACCCGGAGCGTCTGCACTGGCTTCTCCACCCAACGAACTAACTGGTGACTGTAGATAACTTAGTGTTAAGTCTTTGACCCACTTGATCGTTCTACTCTCGTCCCGTCCATCTGTACATAAATTATTCGTTGTTAGCTTGGTCAGTCTGGTCGTCTATTTAGTTTGCTGTCTCGGAATAAGCCACAGAATAAGGTGGCCAGAAGAGCTAAAGAAAAGAACCTAACAGAGTCCTACAACCGCAGCCCAAATGTGGATGAACAAAAGATCGTCC
>JAJIZL010050723.1:0-14879 GCA_023969395.1 Amblyomma maculatum
TTGTACATTTCACAGGACCTGAATGGACTCAGCCTGCTACATCGACCTCAACGGACAGTGCAAGATGCCCAGGAATACAAGCTACTAGCTGCCGCCAATTCTGGATTCAGCCCATACCACCTCAAGAAACACTGAATCAGCGTTTCAATATAAAAGGAACCGCCTTCCCGGACCCTTCTGCAGTCGGCGGCGATGCGCTGGGCACATCACTGATACCTTGTACATTTCACAGGTAGTTCGTCTGTTCACTTTTGTCATTTCTTTTTTTTTCCTTCATTTTGCCGCTGACTGCTCACTTGTGTTTTTTTTTTTTTTTTTTTTTGCCATACAGTGTTATACATGATGAATAATTGCATAGCCTGTCAAAAATACCTACCAACAGATGGGCGTATAATGACGTGTTCTGATTGCTACCGCTCATATCACCAGGGCAGGGCTGCTCGGGAATAGCACCCAATACTTTTACCACAATGGGCCAGGCCAAACGCGATGCATGGATATGTAAAACTTGCAGGACTGGAAAACAGCGTGGTGGTAATTCATCGCAGCTTGATACGGAAGGCGCAAACGAAAGCGCGGAAGCATTATCATTCTTGGCAGATGAGATTAAGGAAATAAAAAGAAATGTTGAAGCGCTGCCAGCACTAGTGGTTAAGGTAGACTCTTTGCTACTCCTGAAGCAGAAATCCTTAACTTAGTGAAAACTGTAGGAGACCTGGAAGAATCGGCTGCTTTCTTGTCGAAAGAATACGAAACATTGAAAGAGCAGTTAAAAACTAGCCAGGAATCAGAATGCGCTCGGGACAAAGAAATGCAGGCCTTGCGGGAGATTGTAGACGAACGGAGTGCACAGTATGCTCAAGGAACAAAATGATGCAGCCGAAAAGCTAATTTTGAGATATATGGAATGCCAGTCACTCCAAATGAAAATCTGCTTGACAAGCTACAAAACGTGGCGGAAAAACTGGAGCTGGAAAACTGCTCAACTGACGACATTGTCGCAGTGCACTGCCTTTCTGCCAAGAAAGACTGCATTCCAAACATCTTGGTACGCTTCCCTAGCTTAGCAACTAGAGAGAGGTGGTTTAGCGCTCGAAGCAAGCTCCGAGAACTGCATGAAGCGGATTTGCTGCCAAAGATTTATTTTAATGACAACTTAACAAAAATGAACCGTGACTTGTTCTGGAAGGCCAGGAAGGCAGGAAAAGAAAAAACAATTTAAATTTGTTTGGGTGAGAGGAGGCAAATTCTTTGCCAGGAAAGAGGAAAAGGCTCCTCTTATCCGTGTGACGTGTGAATCAGACTTATCACAGATAAAATGAATAGCGCTCCATCAGCTAAACTAAGTTTTCCGGATTTCGAATCGTTCAAAAAGAGCTTTGGGACAGACTCGGACATGGAATTTACTCTGATTAATGTCAATATCCGTAGTTTGCGTAAATACTGGGACGAGTTCAGAACAATTTCAGAAGGTGCCATTGGTGTTGTAGATATATTTGTGTTAACAGAAATCAATGTTCCAGATTCTTGCCTAGATTTGTTTACGCTGAACGATTATCGACCAACGTTGGTAACTCGCTCTTCACGCAGAGGAGGTGGAATTGCTGTTTTTGCTCGAGACACGTTTGATGTATCTAGGATAGATATATCATTTGCACATGCAGAATGCTTAGCGTTGGAACTTTGCTCCAAGCTAACGTCATTAACGTTGTTGGTAATTTACCGACCACCATCAAACAGTATCAGCCGTTTTCTACCTGAATTGGAAAATATCTTACTGGACAATAGTACAATAGATCAATTTTGCATAGCAGGTGACTTGAACATTGATACATTATGTCCCACAAAAACGGTAGTGGTAGATTACCTAGCCATTCTTTCAGCTTGCGGCATCGAAAATGTTATCATCGAACCGTCTCGCGAGGAAGTGCTTGGCGGTAGATTAGTTCAGTCTTGTCTAGATCACATAGACATACGTGCTCCAAACTGCAATCTTTCTTCAGCGGTCATTACTCAACGTCTAGCCGATCATTACTTTACCATTTCCCGATTCCTTGACCGTACTAATTGCAAGACTCTAGGGCCGTCACCTTCTAACACCGCTCTAAATGACTTGAGCGTGAATGAGTTGATCAACGCCATGAACCAACTAGCCCAAAGCAAAGTACTTCTTAGACAATCTAATTGGGAACTCTGACTGGTCAGCATTATGTAGGTCTAATCCCCCTGATTTAGTTTATTCTTTATTATGCCAACAATTAAAAATGTTTGAACAAGCCTCGAAGCGGGACATCCGCAAAACCCAAAGACTTAATCATAGCTGGTTTAACGCAGCAATTATGAAGGCAATTTTGTACAGGGATTGATTATGGAAGCGGTGTAAACGCGCCCCTAAAAATCGTGAACAGCGCATCGACTACAGAGTCGCAAGAAATAGAGCTGTTGCACTTATTCGTTCCGCTAAACGGCAGTATTACCGTGAGCAATTTAAACTAGCCGCCAAAAACCCCGCCAAAACCTAGTCACTGATTAACAATTTAAGGGGCGTTAACAGAAATCAGTCATCTGTTAGAGAAATGTTTTCAGGTAGTCCCCAAAAAACAGCTGAATTGTTCAACAAGCGCTTCGCGTGTGTACCTCAGCCCAATTCATCCTTGCCACAAGGTAGGTGTTCATTGACACGTTTTATATCTGCGTCCGCTACCGAAACTGTCGGCAGTGGACCTGGCGCGCATAATCTTTAGCTTCAAACGTAACAAACCACCTGATCTTGTTGGCACTGCAGCGTCTATAATTCAGAGAAATTATGGAAATCTTGAGAATATCCTTTTTTTTATCCTTAACGGATTCTTAGAGACTGCCGCAATACCCAACATGTTAAAAACAGCAATTGTGAGACCAATACACAATATGGCAAGAGAGAGAACCTTGAGCATTATAGACCAATATCCGTTTTGCCTATACTGTCCCAGATTTTAGAAAAATTTATTCTAGAGTGCGTGACATCATTTGTGAAAAAGTTTTCTGTTCTATCTGACCGACAGTTCGGTTTCATCGAAGGTCGTGGAATGCTTTCACTTCTCGAAGAATTTGCAGATGAACTCTGTACAACTTTCGATAACAATCTATTTGCATGTGGCTTGTTACTAGATATTGCCAAGGCATTTGACAGAGTAAATCATAAAATTTTGTTGCAAAAGTTATACCTGCTTGGATTTAGGCGACCATTTCATGACCTATTGAGAAGTTATTTAGAAGATCGCTCTCAAGTCGTAGCCCTTGATTCCACCACAGCCGTTAGCAGTCGTCAGATGTTGGGGGCTGGGGTTCCTCAAAGGTCTATCCTATCACCATTGCTTTTCAATTTATTTATCAATGACTTCGCGTCAGCAGTAACAAATGCCTTGGTCTTTCAGTACGCCGACGATACAGTTTTGCTTACGAAGCATATTTCCTACAAAAGTGCTGTTGCTTTACTACAAGAAAATATCTGTATCGCAATGAACTGGTTTTCCATGAATGTTCTTTTGGTAAACCAACAAAAAACAAAATTGTTCTGTTTTAGAAACCCATTGATGACAACTGTACTGAGTGAATGTTTTTTTGCACTCGCATAATGACAAAGCTTGTCATTGTACTCCAGTTGAAAATGTTGATTGTATAAAATATCTAGGGATTTACTTTGATAGCGATATCTCATGGCATAGCCACATGGCTTACGTTTGCGGCAGATTACGTAGAATGGCATGGTTACTGTTTACAGTTAAATCTTTCCTTCCTTTATCGGTAAAAAAGACAATCATGCAAGCACTTGCATACAGCGTTATAAGATATGGCAGCACAGTGTTTGCGCACTCTTCGCAAAGATGGCATGATCGGGTAGACGCTCTTCTAAAATATATGTTGAAAAGTACCGCCTGTGAACATTCCTTTCCGTCTCAAGTAAACTTGTTTCATTTTCTTGGTCTTCCGTCCTTTGAGAGTTTATATATAAACAAAGTGTTATTCTTCGGCACTTTTGGAATCCTGCTTTCAAGACGAGAACAGTTTCTGCCAGAACACTACCGAATTGTCAACGCTACACTGTCGCCAGATACGCGACCAGATACGGCAAATCAAGACGATGTGTGTATGTCCCTACAATATTCAGTATGCTTCTTGGTCAGGTGTTGTCCGCTACTTCTAAAACCACTGTAAAACAAATGCTCAAATCTGTGAAGTTTTAATTCTGTACGACCCAGGAAACTTGCAAGTTTCAATTTTTTTACTTTTATTTTTTCTTCTCTTTTATATAATGTATCTTTCTTAGTATTTGTATTTCAGCGTGTGTGTGTGTACTTACCCTGATATTTTATTGCCTTTACTTTTCGCCGCCGATTTTGCCGGGCCTATTCCTGCAAGCCTCCTCTTGGCTTTGACAGGCCCGAGTCTTTATGTATCCCAATGTGTTGTGGCAATGAATTATTATTATTATTATTATTATTATTATTATTATTGGCTCACAGGAAAGGAAAGGCGCAGTATCGTCACACTTCTTGCTATGGACACCTGACCTCACCATAATGGAAGGGGTGAGTTTGGAGTGACTGCAAGAGGGGTTATGGTGGTTGTCGAAAACTTTATTTCGCGGAGCCGCGAAATATTTGTTACAAGGGCTGGGCCGGTTCCTGATCACCGGTGGTGGCCGGCAGGCCGTGCCTGACGGCGGCCGCTTCAGTCCAGTGACAGCTGTCGCACCTGCGGAGATGTGGAGGTTTCCGAACGTCTCAAGCTAGCGCTCTTCCACGTTTCTGTATTTTTAATCTCTATACGATTTTTGTGATCTCTTCATCCTTGAGGATGGCGGGCGCATGAGCACTGCGCCCACCCGCGGACGTAGAGCTTCCAGATTCGGCGGATGAATCTACAGCGACTGAGATGGACTCCGACAGCAGCTACACGCCTGTTCTGTAGCGCTGTCTGAAAAGGAAGCTGCGTAGAACATCACGTATGCGTGAGTCATCAAAGAAGAATGCTGACACGCAAGGGATCTTTTCCGTGGCCTGCGTACCCACAACGGTGACGGCTAATTTTAATGCTATAAACAAACAGAACCTTACGTTGTTTTTCGATCCGCTGGTTCACGATGAAATTGACGCGGTCAGAATTAATCCCTTGAAGAATGTCCGCGCCGTGCATGTCAAATGCCAGGCTGCAGTGGACAAGCTGAAAGGAATTAGTGTTCTAGGCAACATGCCAGTCCGTTCCTTTCAGATAAGTGAAAACAATCTCTGCGCGCTGATTAAATCTACGGCACGCATTGTGGATGTTCATAGTTTCGGCCGCTCGAAGTGTGTTAAATCAGTCCTTCATACTGAATTCCTCCCATCCCATGTTAAAGTGGGCTATTTTAGACATGCCGTTCGGATGTATATTCTAAGGCCTGTTCAGTGCCACAAAAGCAATAAATATGCCGTTTGTTTAAATGAGGTATCCTGCTGTCGATGCAGAGGTACGCACCCTCATGACACATGCCAGACGGAGAATGTAAAGTTTATTAACTGCTCGGGTGCGCATGAATCGACGGCTAAGGACTGCCTGAAAATCCGGAACGAAAGACGTATACTAAAGAAGATAGTGGGAGACAACTCAACTCATCAAGAAGCGGCTGCGTCTATTCGTCGCCGCAAGCACCGTTCGCGCAACGACACAAGGAATCAGGAAGTAAGCCTAGCCTGGATAATTCAACCCTACAGTTAACGCCAGCTCAGGTGTCAGAGCAGCTAGAGCCTCATCCCGCTTAGAATACTCTATTGCACTGTCACAGGCTAACGCAAAGGATCAGTCAGAAGCTGTTGTATTACCTGCCTCCACTGATGTTGAGTGGCCTCTCTACCATTGCCATGCCTCATCCCAGTTTGGTTGCCACATGTGCTGACAATACCGAAATTCCCGATAGCCAGCAGGTGAAAGAAATGCTCAAACAACTTTTTTGTTCAATGCGGGTGCTGCTCTCTAGCTTGTCAATATAAACTACGGCTCATCGACGTTTCTACATGGAACAATCTACAGCAGCTGATTGGATGTGGCATTTGTTTCCAGAAGCCTCCATCCCTCTGTTTCTTGGTGCAGTCATGTGGAAACACATTGGAGCGGTCACATACCAAAATACATATGCATCAAGGGGTTCGCACCTCCCACTTCGTCTCGTGTGCAGTACACAGATAGGCCCGCTTTTAGAGCATTTGTGGAGGCAACCTGCATGCACCTCCAGTCAGCATCTCAAATAGATGACCTGTTACGTCCCCTCTCAGTGAGCACTCTCGCTATGTTTGTGTGCTTGCGTCAGTGCGTCTGAACATTTCAGAGCGGAATACCGGTTTTACACTAGCATCCACATGGAATTCGAGAGGCTTCGCGCTGTCGTCCTTCTGACGACTTGGGAAATGGGCCGAGCAAGTCGAAGCTTTTTCAAAAAGCGCGGATGGTGTCCACACCGGTTGGAGAAGACCTGCAGGCGGAGTGGTGCGAGACTTGAGGCGCTGACATTGGTAACAGCTGGAGACGTATTGTTTAGTGGTCTTGTACACTTTCAGCGAGTAAAAGCACAGGCGAAGTCTATGCAATGTACGGGAAACCAAACGTGACCCGATGCGATGTCCTCATGCATTGAGTGTAGCACATAATTGCGCTTATTTTCCGGAACAACCAAAAGCACGGTTGCACCATCAGCTGAGTAATTCTTTTTGTATAGGAATCCATCTTGCAAGATGAACAGCGTGGAACGTGCTCCTGTTTTGGCCGCAGCAGCATAAGGTTGCAACGTGAGGTCATTTTGCTGCGCTTGACGGAAGGTCTCTGTGCTTGGAAATGGCATGGAGAGTGAGGCCGAACATCCCTCGAAGTCTGTCTCTTCGGTCGTTGTTGGCTACGGATGGCACGACGAGCAGTGAGCATCACTGTGGCGACGACAACTTAGTAAGTGACAGAAAAGTCACATCCCTGCAAGCGTAATGCCCAACGCGCCAGAAGATCGCATAGACATATGGGTCAGCATAAGGAAGGATGATCGGTCACGGTCGTAAACGAACGTCCATATAGGTTGTGGGGCCCTGCGCCACATATCTTTAGGGCCCATGGCGCGCCGCGCATTCAAAGGCCGCGCCACTTCCCAATACTCCCTGCGCGCTGCCGGTTTCCCTCTCCCTGCTCGTTCAGGGATAACCGGTCCCGCGCGAGGGGGCTATAGGCTTCCAAAGCACCGTCGAGCGGCGCTGCTGCTCCTGACAGGGAGCGCCATCTCTGAGAGAAAAATAAAAACTGGGGATAGACGCCGCGGCGCCTCCTAGGCTCCCACGCACGTTTTCTCCTTTCGCCTCTCGCTTCCGCGCACGTGCAAACGTCTCGCGCTGCTTTGTCGCGCGCCGCAATGATCCGGCTGCAGTGCGGGTTCAAAAAGATATGCCAGCTCGACAGCTATTTCAGGAAAGCGAACCTAATCAAAGGTGAAAAGCTCATTAATCATGTGTACTCTGTGGAGCAGGTAATTGAAAGCGACGAAGCCCGATTGAATGGGAAATGTGTGTCACAAGTCAGCGACAACGTCGTGTACGACGTGTACCTTGAGGTAAGTCTGTTCATTTGTTACATACTCAAATCTCCGCTTTATTATAAGCACTAGCTACGGAACAAAACGGTGCATTCGGTTGAAATTCTCCGCTGTCGAAATGCATGGGAATGAGTTGTTAAATCGCGGGCTTTCGGGAACGACGTTTACGTCGTGGGGAAAGAATTCTTTGCGGCCATATCAGACTACCCACTGTAAAGCTTGGGACGGTACGAGACACACGTTTAGAACATCACCGGCTGACTTGGCCGGGAGGCAGCTGGACATCGCTCATAAGCCACGCATTGCTCGCCTTTTTTTTTTTTTTCGGTCTCTCGTCTTTATTTCAGTTGTTATGTCATGCCTGCACTTTATTTAATTTTTGCGACTATCGAATTTACAGACTTAAATGCGTAAAATCTGTTTCGCGAAAGCGGTGTTCAGCGTGAGGGGTGGCGAGCTAGAGGCGCGTGTAGTAACTGTGGTATCATGTGCGCGAAGCACTGGCGTAACTGCGCAGGCATAAAAACGCACTCAGAACATTGTACTCGGTGTTTTAAATAATGAAACCTTTAACCAAATATTTCGCCTTAATTTTAGCTTTGTACGCGCGCCCGGAATAGTATGACAGAGGGGCAGGCGAAGTGAACTGAAAAAATGTACACGGTGCCAGATGACATGTTGCTGAAAATTTGTAGAGGGAAGTTTGGGAAGGAAGTCACTCTTAAAAAGGCGGCAAGGGTCTACGCTATCTCACTTTTATTTCTGCCTCTCATAGCTGGCGTGGTCCTGCCAGGAAAAGCAGGAGCTGCTTGTCCGAGAGGGGCGGTGCACCTGCAAAGCTGGAATTAAAGCTAACTGCAAGCACGCAGCTGCGGTGTGCCTCCATGTGAACGACCACGAAGTAAATTCGTGCACCAGCGAGCCCCAGAAATGGGGCAAACCGAGTGGAAAGCCCAAGAGGTGCTTAGAACAGGATGTTTTGGACCTCTTCCCCCGTAAGTATTTTTGGGCATCCGATGTGCCACACCTTTAAGCAGCAGTTTCCATTTTATGAGTCAATCATTATCTTCCTTACCCCTTGTCTCATTCTCCACAACAGGACAGGGCAGCAGCACTCCTGATAACAAACCTGCTGACCCAAATATTGTTCTCAGCTATCCGGACATAGAGTGCCCACTGAGAGAAATATTGGTGCTGCAAAATCGAAATGCCGAAGATGTCATTTGTGCGAACGTGATAAATGGCATTGTTGAGAAAGTATCGGAAACTGTGGAAAAGGAAATCTTAGACGATTTACTGCAGTCAATGTCAAATCGGCCAGTTTACAGATATCTTAATGTCCTTGATGACAAAACAACTGAAGTAAAGGATTTTGTTGGTGAAATGGACTATGAAAGGGCGCATATCTACCAAACAAATGTAGTGCTGAAAGAAGCACCTTGTGACATGTGCTTCCACACCATAGGCCAGGCAAACTGCTCACGGTATGGAACTACACTTCAGTAAAAGGTAGCAGACACATTTCATGTACGTTGTGTTGACTCATTTCTTTTTCAAATTTGTCAATTTGCAGATGGCATGAAGAACGTCGATTTCGCATAAGCAGCACAAAAGCCCATGCCATACGCACAAAAATGAATGATGAAGGATTGGAGAGAGCTGCCGTTAGCCTTTGTAAGACATCATCATACACAAGTGCTGCAATGCGCTATGGTATGTTTCCAACAGCACAGAAATTTGTTTAAAAGAAACATTTTCAGTGCTTAGTTATGGTGTCGCAACACTGCATTCACTTGTTCTACTGCAACCTTAACACAAAGCGTGATGTTCATAGTTTCTTTGTTCTGAAGTTTGGCGTGTAAATATCTTTACTAGGCATCAATACAGAAGCCATAGCACGAGAAGAGCTCCAACGTAAGCTTGGCATCCGTATTGTGCAGGTGCGTTCACTTACCAGTTTACATCACGAGTTATTCCTGGCATGCTCAGTTTCCTATTTGTTGTACATTTCAACTCAAGCACTAATCTCCATTATTCATGTTCTAGGCAGGACTCGTTGTGCTTCCACAGCAGCCATGGCTGTGCTGCAGCCCAGATGGACTCACAAAAATTGGCAGTGAAACCGTGTTGATTGAGATCAAGTGTACGTTCAAGTACAGAAAAGAACCTTTCATTAACTACGAAGAAAGACGAAGCTTTCTCCCCTACTTAATGTTTGATAGAGATTTGATTGTTCTGAGAACCACACATGCTTATTATACACAAATTCAAGTCCAAATGTATATTCTCAACCTGCAGTGGGCCATTTTCTATGTCTACAGTCCCAAACATTCAGTAATAGTGAAAGTAATTCGGGACGAGGCATTTCTGTGGGAACTTATCCCCAAGATGGAGTATTTTTATTTCAAGTTTTTGATTCAACGTTTGTTGTAGGTTTCCACGCTCTGTTTTTATGGACTGATGAATGATACTTTCTCCACATCAAACTTTTTGCGATACATATCTAGCATATTTCAAGTGACCTATATATCTGCTGTTAGATTTCGGCCCTGTTATGTATATGTATATTTAATGTTATGTATATTTTGTTTTTATTACTACACTGTAGTCAACCCTATTTAAAGAGTAATTTTTGTTGCAATTGTAGGTGTAGCTAGTCTGGCTTCAAAGCATTGCATAGTTGTTGCACGTCTGTGTAGTCACAATGCTTTGATTTGGTGTAATAAGGTAATTTACAAAGTGAAATGCTAGTCTATTACTCTATTATAGCAATATATTATCTTTTCAAGCCTTTGCTTGCTTTTTACAGGAAGCTTTTTGTACAAAGAAGGGAAACAATCACAAGCCTTCATTATGTTTCATTATTATAATTGAGTACCATATACTATGTTGCACATTGGCCTACGACCTAAATATTTTACTGCATACTTGATGCCAGTCTGTGTTGTCTAAGTGATCTTGTTTGCTGTAGTAGGTTACAGTTCACATTCAATAAACCAAAGATAAATACTGTGATATTAATTGGAGCCATGCACTGGCTTGTGTCCAATACTTTCATTTCTGCATTCTTCACCTTTGTACAATTGAATAAAAAAAAAAACATGCCTTTGCAGTGCAAGAACACATTACAGAACCATCGCACGACTTCTCACTACAAAATAAAATCACTACAAACGAAAAATAGTGCTCCGATTGAAGAACGCATTTATTACACAAAGTGCACATAATTGCAGTTGTCAAGTCACAGTGTGCTAATATAAAACTGCAAAACTATTTTTTTCTTTCAAATGTCATCTATTTACAAATGCAATCCATGCCTACAAACCAATTTATGGATGCCACAGCAAACCAAGCAGGCCTACTTCTTAATGATTGGTGCTTGCATGTTTACAAGGGCAGCACACACTGAAACCACTTTGTTCATGTGTGGGACCAGGCTTAGCGGTACCCTGTTGCTTAGAATATGATATATCTTCAACCTTTGAATTACTCTTTCTACATGGATGCGCACAGACGCAATCTTGTATGTCTTCTCCATGTCTTGTTGAGAAAGCTGTCCACCCGCTGAATTAAAAGGAGGCATAAGTAGCACTGCACCTTTACCCTCTACAGTTGTCCGTATGCTTGGGAATCCTTTGTCACTTAAAATTAAGTCCCCTGGTTTGATAAGCTGCAGGAAGCCGGAGTCCTGTGTTATGAAAGAGTCTGTATGCCGTCCTCCATAAACCTTAGAAATGAAACTTATCATTCCATTTGGAATTATACCTATCAAAACTTTTAGCGTGTATCCTCCTTTGTAATGTGAATACAGCATGTGTTGACAATCGGGGTTTGATGGTGTTTCTGTGCGTACCTCGGTGCAATCTATTATCAGGGTGCAATTTGGATAGTTTTCTTTGAATGGGGCAGGCAAAGAAAGCTTGATTATTTCTCTGGAAGGCATGAAAACCCAATCCTTCAGAGCAACGCATAGAATATCAAGTGTCTTTTTAAACACAGTTGATACTGTTGTGGATGTGACACTGAACATAGCTGCCAGGGCACTGTATGTTATCCCAAGCCGTAGCTTAGCAAGGAACAAGCATAACTTGTCTTCCCTTGAGATTGCATTGCACCTGTATTGCGGTGCTGGCAACAAGTTCAGGAGGAGGCAAAAAACTTGCAGCGTCACACCGCACATATCTTGTAGTGCCTCTTCTTTTTCCTTTAAGGATTCAAAGCCATAAAATCCACATTTTCGCTTCCAATTTCCATCTGTGCTTGCAACCTTCAGGATAGAATAAGCATACAGAATGATGAAATGAAAAAGGAAATACAATAAGGTAAAATGAATAATAAAGAGAAAATAAGCATGGCCATTATAAAATAAAAACAAAGTTATGCAGGAACAAGAAATTAAAAATGAACTTTACTCCAGAATGCAAGTACGATTGGAATAAAACAAAGGCGGGTTGCTAGCAGCAAGACAAAACCACAGTTAAACACAACAGATAAGGAACAACACCGTCATCATCTAACCTTGTGAGTCATTTCTGTGTGCATGACTTGAGCAGATGCTTCAGTGCCATTTGTCGCTGAGAGAAGTATAGTTAGCTTTCCTGAAGTAGTGCATTCTTCTGTTTGGCATGTCTGAAAAAAAATTAAACAAAAATTTGAGGTATTTAGACAAATTTTTTGTGCTCCCTGGGGAAGTTGAAGGAACACTATTAAAAGCAAATGTATGTTGCACTGGTGTCATGCTATATTTACATTGACTAAACAGGAGCTCAAAATTAAGAGGTGTCTTACAGCGTCCCTCTTTTTTGAAGTGGAATGGCTTTCTTGTCCTGCGTCCCACACAAGCGCCACAGGATGTGAATCACTCGGGTCGTCGAGCAAAGAGGTAGCTATGCTCGTTTCCACAGATGCATCGCTGAAATCCATTGTGCTCAAGTCACAGTGCACATCGTCAAGAATGGAGGCTTCTGGCACCTGCATTGTTGCTTCATCAGCTGTACTTTGTAATGAATGCTCATCGTTTGCAACAAGCTGTCTGGATGAGATTTCCTTCTTGAAGCGTGTCTGCCACCTGCATTTCGCAATCAAAAGCCAAGGTTACTATGAATCTTGTGTAGGCTGCAAGCAAACCTGCCTTGAAATGTACTCACTAAATGCAGGCCAATGCATCTATTGTTCATTATACACTGGCACTGCAATTTCATAAAATAATTAAACAACAGAATATGAAGGAGCACTGAGCAAGGGTAAAGGGGATACGCCTCAGTTCGCAGGTCAAGCCAACCTTTCCGAGCGGACTTGTGTTCCTCTGAATCATCGCTGGCAGGTGTTTAAATATGCTTTTGCTTCTGAAGAAAAAAAGCTGGGGAGGAGGAAAGTGGGTGAGAACAAAGTAGGTCTATGGAGTGTGGAAGGGGAGGATGGGTGAGAAAAAAGTAGGTCCACGGAGTGAAAAAAAAAAAAAATTCTTCAGTATGTATTTTCCAGCCTAGAACCAGGGATTCTGTGGCCTGGAAAAGAAATAAAAGCCCTAGTACCAGGAAAAACTATAATACTGGGTGGATGATCAGTCACCACCTAAGCAGGTTCGGTGCAGATACATCCACTTACAAAGGGACAGGCTTTGGAAAGGGCCCTGATATGGGATATATCTAAGAGGAGCAATTCCTAAAACTTTCTGCAAAGGATGGGGGTGAGAAGGAAAAAGCAACAGAATAATCACTGCACAGTAAACCCCGACTGACGTGCAAAAAAAAAAAAAAAAAAAAAGGTTCCAGGGAAAACTCAAGTAGCAAGCGATAAGGAGGAAATATGTTTGGAATAAATATCCCTAAGGGAACGTTCCCTCTGCACCATAACTGTTCGAAAAACAATCCCTCGCAGCGTTAATTGTACAGTTTATTCACAGCACACATACACACTATTCCCCTCCGCAATAGCATAAGCTGCACATGTTTCTCCAAACACATTTCCTCCTTATCACTTGCTACTTGAGCTTGCCCTCAAACATTTTTTTTTTTTTGCATGTCAGTTGTGGTTCACTGTGTGGTTATTCTTCTATTGTTTTGTATGTCTCAACCCACCTTCTTTGCAGAAAGTTTTAAGAATTGTTCACCTTAGATATATTCCTTATCAGGGCCATTTCCAAAGCCTGTCCCTTTGTAAGAGGGTGTATCTTCACCAAACCTACTTAGGTGGTGACTAACAATCCAACTGGTATTGTTGTTTTGCCTGGTACTGTCGCTTTCATTTCTTTTGTAGGCCACAGGATCCATAGTTCCAGGCTGAGAAATACATACTGAAGAATCTTTTTTTTTTTTCACTCCATGACCTACTTCTTCTCACCTATCCTCCCGCGTACCCCCCTTGTTAAGTGTTCTGCTCCTTCATACCGTGTAAACCATCTTCTTCCTCTCGTTCTACCTAGATCGTAAACAACAGAACACACTTGAAAACATGAGGATGTAACCTCTACTGGCAGCATCACATTTTTGGTTTCATACCTTTGCGCCCTTTCCTGATCAGGTGCCTTTTTTCTGTAGACAGGTGGAAAAATGGTTGGGATGTAGGAAGGATGCTGGCTGATGTCACTCTTGCTGTTGCCCACAAAATGTGTGCTGCAAATTCGCGTATATTCTTTTGGCAGCCACTGAGTTCCATCGGCACTGCACAAGAAAGAAAAACATTTTCTCTTATCCACTATCAAGACACAAACACACATGTACTCGCACACATGCACGACCACACAGAAACGAACGCACACACAAGAACAAATGAAAGAAAATCGCACACGCTCCGAAGGTGGCAAATGGTAGAGCCGCCGAGCTTTTAAGCATTCGACAATATTAAGAGTAGTAACGTTCACAACTTAAAATGCTGCCATAATAAAGAGGCACAACAAAGTGAACGAGCAAAACAATGTCGAAGTTTGTTGAAATTGTGAGCAGTCTGTTCTGACTCGAGAAAGATGCTTGCCTGACGCGTAAATTGCAGACGTCAAACATTTGACAACGTACGTACTTGAACTGAATTCAACTAACAGCGCAACGATCACATACGAGTGGGAATTTCAACAATGACGGCTACGTTTAAAAAAAGAAAAACAAGCTGAATAAAACAGCCTCACCATGCCACCGTAACTTGGCTTTCACACACACACACATGCTGTGAGAAGGCAGCGATCTCGATATATGGTCCTGTAGTCGCGATGCGTCGCGTTAGCAAACAAAAACGAGTAGCTGAAACAGTCAAAGCAGAAAACGAGACAAGGCTGTCATGACTTACTTGACTCTTC